>JAKUCV010005259.1:0-28105 GCA_028386065.3 Turnera subulata
CAGCCAACAAGTCCTATCGCACAAAGGATTTGTCTTGCGTCAGCTACAGTAACCCGTTGGTGCGCCAGAAAATCCCGTTGGCGCGCCCGTCGGTGCGCCAGAAAACCCCGTTGGCGCGCCCGTCGGTGCGCCAGAAAATCCAAAAAGCGCGCCCGTTGGTGCGCCAAACAGTCCCAGTTGGCACGCCAATTAGCGCGCCGATTGGCACCAGAAGCGTGCCAAATTGCACCAGCACAGCACCAGCAACCACCAGACCCTTTTCCTCTACGAATAAACTTGAAGGCTCCGCTACCACTTGTCACGGGCACAGAGAAGATGCGCAGCAACAGCCCGTGCGGTCAAGCCAAAGGCTTGTCAACCTAACAACAATCACACGAATAAAAGAGATAGAGAAATCGGCAACACAAGAATATGGGAGAAGACTCAGTATTATTATTAATAAACATCAACAACAATACATGCCCCACAACTCCCCCTCACGCGTCCTATTTATATAGGTGCCGCAAGGTTTCAGCCCTTTTCCAACTAGTAATAGAACTCCTATCGCGACTAGGTTTCCTATCACAAGCCTATTCCTATTAAGACTCAAAGTGGCCAGCCCAAATCCTAACAAGAATAGTCAGCCCACACGCGCACCAGCAAGCCCAAGGAAACCCTGTGCGCCTTGGATTCCCGGGTTGTGACACATTCCTCCTCTTTTTTTTCTTTTTTCACTATGTTTTCAAAAACTCAAAGTTTGCATCTAGGATTTTTGACCACCAATGAACCTTTGAAACTTGCACTCCTTAGGAAACCATGGGTGACGTCTACTTTAGTTGGAACGAGATGGTGACCGAAACCGTGAATGTGCCCAAGACTAGTGAGCAAGGTGCTAATAATAAGCCCAACCACCTTGCACACATCCTGGGCTCATCGGCTTTCCGTGTGCCTTGGAAGCCCATGGTGGAATACATGGGCTTCCCCAAAATTCTCCAGGACATTCTACTTTATAAACTAGTTTTCTTAAATACAGAGCATAAAAAACAAAGAATATAAATTTTCTTCTTGTGATTAGTCTGCCAAAGAATATAAAATTTTGTTATGAATTACTTTTCTAGAAAATTTTTGCAGGTATTTATTTATTTTTTAAAAAAATTCAAAAGAACAAAAAAAAAAAATTCAAAAAAAAAATAGAATGTTTTGCGACTTTGTTCCATCATTCCTCCTTTTTTTTTTCCACTATGTTTTAAAAAAACTCAAAGTTTGCATCTAGACGACCATTGAACCTTTGAAATTTGCGCTCCTTAGAAAACCATGGGTGACGTCTACTTTAGTTGGAACGAGATGGTGAAGACTTTGACTGGAATCGTGAATGTGCCCAAGGCTAGTGAGCAAGGTGCTAATGATAAGCCCAACAACATTGCACACATCCTGAACTCGCTTTCCGTATGCCTTGGAAGCCCATGGTGGGATACATGGCCCCCTCTAAAATTCTCCAGGGAATTCTACTTTATAAACTTATTTTCTTAAATACAGAGCAGAAAACAAAGGATCTAAATTTTCTTCCTGTGATTAGTCTGCCAAAGAATATAAAATTTTGTTATGAATTACTTTTTTACTGCAGCGGCAAAAGAAAAATTGTAGCCTGGCGGTAGAATGCTTAAGATTTGGACTTCTGGTTTGCAACTCAAGTCCGAACCACACCGATGCTACTTTTTGCATGATCCCCCCACCCCGAATTTTTGGGCCCCTGACCCAAACTTCTTTTTTTTTTTTGATGCTAAACCCAAACTTCTTTTATTGGCCCGGATTGGATTGTTAGAGGAATACGTATGAATTATGATCATATATATATAAGATCATAGAGGAATACATAGTTTGAGAGTAACCCTAGCAGAAGTGCAGACCGACTGACCGACAGACGCACGTATATAAAAGATCATCTTCTTCCTCTCTTTTTAAATTTTCTTTGGTAGGGAAACGAAAGAATCGAGAGAAAAAAACAGAAAAAGCCATAAAAAAGTTAGATGGATCGTGTAGATACAAGATCGGGCAACGAGGAAGGAGGGGCACCCGAGATGGTAGAATCAAACCCTACCCCTACTAAGCCCACTACCAAGCTACCCCCATATTTTTTGATAACCAGGAAAAACGAACTCTCTCAACCCGCGCCACCACCAGCGTCTTCCCGCCTGAGGCATGATCTTTATAATTTATCGATTAATTCTCTCTTTATAAAATTAAAATAACTCGACCCATCGCCCCATAATTTCTCTTTGAATTAACTTTTTGATTCTTTTTTTTTCTTCTCTTCTTTCTTGCAAATTGAAGTGAGGAGAAAGCTGCTGCTGCGGTGACATCTTCCAAGTTCTTGCCGCAAGAACGGTATGTTATGTATTTTTACCATATATATGTGCTTTTTATAATTAGCAATTTTGATTCTGATCTTTTCATGTCTCTTTCCAATTGAAGTACGCAAACAGAAGAGGAAGAAGAGGAATACTTCGTCTGGGAGCATCCCTTGTATGTTATGTATTTTATGATTCATGTGCTTTTTATAATTAGCAATTTTGATTCTGATCTTTTCATGTCTCTCTCCAATTGAAGTACTCTGGAAACAGAAGAGGAAGAAGAGGAAGACTCCATCTGGGAGTATCCCTTGTATGTTATTTATTTTATCATTCATGTGCTTTTTTATAATTAGCAATTTTGATTCTGATCTTTTCATGTCTCTTTCCAATTGAAGTACGCAAACAAAAGAAGAACAAGATGCCATCTGGCGTGCTATTGATGAAGAAGAAGAAAAGTATGTAACATTGTTATATATTCCCTTCTCTTTTTTCCTTTACGCTTCTGCTTCTGCGCACCATCTACTTACGTACATATCTGATCATTACATAATGATCCTTCTCTTCTTGCAGGGAAGGCCAAAGGCTCTTCCCTATTGCTTTAGAGGCCATGGCTGGAGCGCCTGCCCAATTCGCAATTGAGTATTACAAGAAAAAGGAGGGGGTTCAGCTCCGACTTACTGAGATGGTTGACTTTTGTGACGAACTAACCCATCTTGGTCTTATCACCCACCTCCAGTTCAAGGCTTCTTCATGTGGCGAGCCTTCAGATGCACCACCCAAAACCGTGTATGCCGAAATCCACACACCCTGGGGCAACTTGGGAAAGCCCCATGCCAGCAGAGTTTTCACTCATGAATCTCCACTGCTTATGGATCCTCGTTTCCAAGTTGATCCCACCAACGGCTGGATTGGTACGTAATCTTCTGCATTATTGTTGATCAGTGCAACTTCTGTATATATACGATATCAAAGCTTTTGCTATAAGTTTTAGGGACATCTCATGCTTCTGCTAGTGTCTAGGGTCTTGTAATTAGGATCCATCTTCTGTTGCCGAAATAGGAATTTATCCATTGCTTTCCATATTGGCAACATAGTAATGGCGGCCATTCTTCTAATACAGCATTAATTTGTCTTGTTTTGATTTTTTATAACCCAACCCTGTCCACTAATTCATGACCCTTGCATAACTACCTCATCTGGCCTGAAACCTAGATCCGATCCAAACTGTGTAGCCTTGGCATGATGACACAAATTATGCATGCTTAGTACTCTCCTACGCGGCATCACATATGCAGCCTGGTTCCATTCCTTACATTGCAAGTTGCAACAACTCCATCAATTCTTGTCTAGAAGTGAAACATTTGCTTTACATCGCAAATCTACCAATTACTGCCACTCAAAGAAGTTGCTAAAATCAATGATCCAGGCTGCCCTCTGCTCCACCCATTTTATCATCCATGCTAGACTGTTTTACTTCCTGTAAAAGTTTGTGCTTTTGTGGGCCCTAGTTATACTAACAAATAAATAATCTGGTTGTTTTTGAGATTTTGGGGCTGGATATTATCTGTTTCCTTAGGATGGTGTTGTCTCATTAATTGTAATTTTCTTTCTCAAATATGATTCTCGTTTGAAGTACAGGTTCCTTTCTTGTTTGCACCTAGCTAGTCCTTTGTAAAAGACAATGATCATAAGTATTTTCCGGTTGTTCTGCGGTTAATTTGATTTGATTTTTCTGGGTGGCTAATGGACCTCCTAATCTTTTATGTTGTAGAGTACCCTTTTGATTGTTCAGAATGTGGATTGGATTTTCTAGATGGTCCTGATGGGTTTAAGGATCTCCAACTCTAGGATCCCAGGATTTGATTAGGTAAGCTGTCTTTCTCCTATTATTAATGAATAGTTGATGCCTCTCTGTTTAAAGATGTTTCGCACATATATAATGCCCTTACACTATAAAATGGGAATTTTCTTGCAGGCGCGCCTTTTTGGGGAAAAGGCTGTGTTTATTTCACGTGTGCAAGATGGTCTATTTGATGGACATGTAAATTCTTAGCTGTCAAGTATAAAAGCATGTCTGTTTATATGAAGATTAGATGGATTTTTCTAAGTATTTTTGTCGGAATTGTTTGTTGCAGACATCTCGGTATAACTAAGCATTACGGGAATGTATTTTTGCGAATATGTATGCGATACTATTTATATATGATTGACCTTGGTTTAATCCGCGTTGCCTAACCTTTGATATGGTGTCTGTTTCGTTTTTCTAATTGTAGGCATTTTGTTATAAAATCGATAGTACCTTGCCTAATATGCCTCTTCTTTTGGTGGATGCCTTATCTACTTTCCACTTGTCATTAATTGCATAGAGTTTCTATAGTCGTTGTCCTGCAGCCAACATGAAGAAGATATAGGAAAAGGATTTAGCATTCAAATCCTACCGTGGCTCACGCTGTCAATGCCCGTACAAAAATGTATGGGATCTCTAGAAAAACCTGCAAAAATGACAGTACCCAATAGGATTTTGATGTTTTAGTGGACACCCCTGATGGTGAGGGAATAGAAGTCTGGATTGGATTGTTAGAGGAAGGTCCGGCCCAATGTGAGAGTAGCCTTGATATTCTTGAATTGGCTTCATTCATCCCAAATGTTATATCAGTGGAGGAGCACTCATCCAGGACAGTTTATCTGCTTAAAGAAGCAAATGTGATGTATGATGTGAACCAGAAATAAGCTTAGACTCTATATAAAAATAAATCCAAAACTTGCCGTGTTGCAGATACAAAACTAAATCTAACATCATTGAGAACTTTTGACTAATCCTGTACTTTTTAACTTTTGACCATTCGACCTAGCCGCAAAGTGGAGACAATCTTCAGTAAAAGCAAGTAGTGTTTCTCCCTTTCCATGGTAAAACACCGCTTATGGACTGCACTTCTTTCCTAAACGACTAAACCATCTAACGTAGCTAGTGAAACAATACAATTCCAATGCATAGTACTTTGAATTGTTTTTTGAAAACATTGTAAGGTATACAAGCAACGAATTTCTCTCTTACCACACAGGGTATTTCTTGCGAGACATCGCTAGTGCTGGTCCCCAACTCATTCTCTTTCAAATGCTTGTCTAATGAGCAAGAGAGCTAAGTCGGCAATGGTGTAATAACTTTTCCATCATTTTTAGAGAGGCTAGAGCCTAGAGATTTTGATCCGTCCAATTTTCGGCTATGGTCCCCCTCCACATGGCCAAGAGCCAACGTGTTCGTTCTTTAGAGGCCAGTGGCATATGTGTACTTGCAAGATTCACCCGTGGGCTTCCATGCACAGGACAGCGCATTGGTTGAGCCAGTGGCCTGTCAGGATCATTGTCCATTTATTACAGTGCAAGACCACGACCCTGGTGTGATCTTTGTCCATGTAAGAGTCACATCTCCTTGGTATATAAATTGCCTCCATCGCTTTTTGCTCTTTTGTACTTAGACTGAAGAAGAATCTTGCTTCCCTTTTTCTCAACTACTTAAAAGCCTTTATATATGACATGAATATACTGATGCATTAGTGTAAAGTTCTTTTGGCGATCAAGATGCTCCTAAGGAGCTCTTCAACTCCAATCTTGAACTCATGGCTGCCTCACTCCAAGGACTCCTCGCCAGAGCCAGAGTTTCAGGTTCTGCAGAGAACTAGATCAATCTCCTTAACAAGCTCCTTCCATTCTCACCTTGTCATTGATCAGGACCACTTAACAAAGAAAGACTCTTTACATACCTTGCAAGTGACCTGCAGTCTAAATAAGAGCCCACCTACAACACCAAGGCACTCCAGGAAAGAGAAATCAAAGAAAGAACATACTGATGATTGCCACCAGGTGAAAGAAGAGGCACAGCCCGGTTCAGGAGTCCAGAGACTCTTTTCGAGTTCCGGGTTGGGAGAGAGAACGGCACAGACACTGGTGGTGGCGGGTGCAGCCGGGTGTGGAGGTGGTGCTGGGATATACGGTGGTGGAAGGAGAGGATCAGATGGTGGAGATGAAAATGGTGAGTCATGGTCTCAGGGGAGTGATGGAACTTATGCTTATTATCAGACCATGATTGAAGCAAACCCTGACAATGCACTTCTACTTGGCAACTATGCCAAATTCCTGAAAGAGGTATTGAAGTTGTTTGTAACAGAACAAATTGTTGAATTAGGCTTAACTATATATTGCCAGTAAAACAAGTTGTAAAATAGGATGTTGTTGGTTATGGTGATCTTGTCTGTATTGGTTTTGACTGATCTTGTTCCTTTTTGTTCAAATTGAACTAGATCAAAGGAGACTTTGCTAAAGCAGAAGAGTTCTGTGGAAGAGCAATTTTGGCAAGTCCTGGCGATGGCAATATTTTGTCACTGTATGCCGATCTAATATGGCAATCACAGAAGGATGCTCAACGTGCTGAGAGTTACTTTGATCAGGCTGTTAAAAGTGCCCCAGATGATTGGTAATTTACATCATGCACTTAGAATTGATTGATTAAATTCTTCCTGTTCATGCTTTAATTTGGACCACATCTGTTTTTGTTATGTTTGCTATAAGACTGCTTACTGAATAAGGATCTACTTTCTTTAAGCTTTAATCAAATCATCATTGTGTGTGATCTTTCATCTATGCTAAAGCATTTGATGGTCATCAAATGTTTATGATATTAAGAGAAATCTGATTATTCAGAATCAGAGTGGTTCAAGATACGCATATGATCCTCATAGTTCACCCATCTGCATCAACATTGACATGATTAATTTAATTTGACCCATTTTGGATTCCTTGACAAAGATTTTGTTCTTGGTGAACTATAATGTCTAAGACACGATTAGAATTGTTGATATCCCTCGCTTCGCTTACTTTTCTGTCGTTTGCAGCTGTGTCTTAGCTTCATATGCCAAGTTTCTGTGGGACGCTGAAGAGGATGAAGAAAGCGAAAACCAACAAGACCAACATGAAAATGACCACGCCAATAAACCTCCCCCGAGTTTCTTCATTGGACATCCTCACCTCCCACCTTTAGCTGCAGCTTCGTAGTAACTTTTATCTCAAGAATATTTTCATGATGGATAGTATACCCTAATTAATGTGGCAAAAAATCTGAGATATAACCTTTTTCTTGCTCTAGGCCTTGGTTGAAATAGAGATCAGGTTCCTGACTATTTCCTTCTTTTAAAGCAGTTCAATCTAAAGCAAGATAGTTTAACTTCGGCAATATATTCAGTTTTTGGTTATGAATATGCTACTGATCTGAAGTAATAATTAGGTACTGATGATTCTATTTCTAGCTAAAGGAAAAAAGTGTCTGCCTAAGAGGCCAAGCCTTATGTAACAGGTGGCTTGCATAACCGCCAATAAAGACTTGCAAAGCTTGTAGTTAGTATTTGGTAAGTTTAAGTTTGGCATAAAGCACCTTGACTAATCAACATTCCAGGAAAGAATTGTTAGTAATTTGATCCTTTTGCACTACTAGAATTATGTAGAATTAATATAGAAGTAAAATATTTTGTCAAGTTGTATAGATGATTGTAGAATTGTGTAGAAATTATTGAAATATGTGACTCTAAAATAAGCAGCGTGTATAAATACCTATGTAATTGTAAAACTGTATGTCTTTGAATGAAGACAATTACTTTTGGAAAAATAACTTTGGCATCTATTGCTTTATTATCTTTGGGAGTTAAAACATAACTCCAATATCTTTTGATTTCTGTTTTCGGAAACATCTTACTGTTTTTTTTCTCCCTTGAGAAACTAACAGTGGTAGCGGAGCGTCAGAGATCTTTTAGGGCCTGGTTTTATTTCTCTTTCACTTTTCTTTTTTCTCACCCGTATAACCAGCCCACCTGCCCACTAAATAAACCACTTTTGAGCATTCAATCCCCTGTCCCTTCACTCCATCATACCCAAAACTCATTCTTGCTAAATTGCTTTCCTCTGAATACAAAACTTCAAACACCCAATTTGCTTGAACTGTAACTCACGAAGGTGGGGAAAAAGAAAAGAAAAAACCCAAAACCCTCAAACTTGATGGCAACATCTTCTCCAACCAACGTCTCTCTCCCTGCACCTCCAGTATTTACTGGGAATAATTATGATTATTGGACAATTCGCATGAAGGCTTTTTTCATTGCAAATGATTTGTGGGAGCTTGTTGAAGATGGTTTCAAGGAACCAGATGATATTGGCTCGCTAACGGTGACCCAATTGAAGAAGCACAAAGATGATGTTCAGAGGCACAACAAAGCTATTTCCTACATCTACTCATTGGTTTCGGAGCAGATTTTTCCGATGATTGTTGGAGCTGCAACAGCAAAAGAAGCATGGGAGATTCTACAGAAACAATTCCAAGGCTCTGATAAGGTTAGGCAAATTCGTTTACAAACTTTGAGGAGGGAATTTGAAACATTAAAGATGAAAGAAACTGAAACAATTAAAGAGTATTCTTCTCGTGTTCAAGAAGTTACTAATCAGATGAGACTCTGTGGTGAAATTATTCTGGAAAGTCGGATTGTCGAGAAGATTTTGATTACGGTCACTGATAAATTTGATGCTAAAGTTTCAGCAATAGAGGAGTCCAGGGATGTGTCTAAACTAGTAGTTGGATCCTTGCAAGCTCATGAACAGAGGCTATTAAAGAAAGCTGAAAGTGCACGAGAGGAGGCTCTTCAAGTCAAGAATTTCCAGCGATTAAACATTCGAAAGCAACAATACAAGACAGGGGAAGAAATTGGAAAAGTTGCAGCAAAAGAGCCAGATAAGAAGAAGGTACATCCACCATGTGGAATTTGCGGCAGAACGAACCATGAGGAATGTTTCTGCTGGAAAAATAAAATCTGCACTTATTGTAAGAAGAAGGGTCATATTGAGAAGGTATGCAGAAATAAACCTCTGCAGGGGGAGCGAAATTCTCAGCAAGTTCAGCAGCAAGCTAAAGTTGCTGATGTAGAGGAGCAAGAAGAATTATTATTTATGGCTGGAGAATTTAAAAATTCCAACATCAAGGGAGAATGGTACATCGATAGTGGCTGTACAAGTCATATGGCCAATGAAGAAGATTTATTTACTGAGTTGGATCGCTCAATAAAAGTGCCTGTGAAGTTAGCAAATGGTGAAGTCGTGGAAGCTAAAGGAAAAGGCTCAATCAGAGTGCAAACTCCTCAAGGTACTAAACTAATTACTGAAGTTCTTTATGTTCCTAGCCTCAATCATAATTTGCTAAGCGTGCCTCAAATGATTAAGAAAGGCTACTCTTTAACTTTCAAAAATAATTCCTGCATTGTCTTTGATGGTTGTGGAGATGAAATTGCAAGAGTAGTCATGAGAAATAATTGTTTTACGTTGAACTTGAATGGTCACAATGAGCATGCTTATGTTGCTGGGATTGATGAATCAAAATTGTGGCACAAGAGGCTAGGGCACCTTCACATGAATGCACTAAAGTTGGCTGCTCAAAATAGATTTGTTGATGGATTGCCTTTAGTAAATGAAATTGATGGTGTTTGTGAAGCTTGTCAATTAGGAAAGTTGCACAGAACTTCTTTTCCCTCTAGTGCTCAATGGAGAGCCAAAGAGAAGTTAGAATTGGTTCATACAGACCTTTGCGGACCAATGAGGACAGCCTCTTTAGGTGGTAGTCTATACTTTTTGTTGTTTGTGGATGACTTGACACGCATGACTTGGGTGTTCTTCTTGAAAAACAAGTCAGAAGTTTCTGGTATTTTCAAGACTTTTAAAACTCTAGTTGAGACACAAAGTGGGTGCAAACTTAGAAAACTTAGATCAGATAGAGGGGGAGAATACATGTCTAGAGAATTTGATGAATTCTGTAGAGAACATGGAATTGAGCATCAATTGACAGTTGCTTACTCCCCTCAACAAAATGGTGTTGCTGAGAGGAAAAATAGGACCATAATGGAGATGGCTAGGTGCTTGTTGGCAGAAAAGAAAATGCCAAAGAATTTTTGGGCAGAGGCAGTCCACACAGCTGTATATTTGTTAAATAGATTGCCTACTAAGTCAGTGACTAGTATGACTCCTTATGAGGCATGGAGTGATGTCAAGCCAAGTGTTAAACATGTTAGAATATTTGGTTCACCTTGTTACATTCATGTGCCTGAGCAAAAGAGACACAAGCTTGATGACAAGGCTGTCCAGGGAATATTTCTAGGCTACAGCTTGCATTCTAAGGGTTATAGGGTGTATAATCTGAAAACTGGAAAGGTGGAGGTTACTAGAGACCTCAAAGTAGATGAAGGTGCTTTTTGGGATTGGGATAAAGAATGTATTGTGAAGCAAACAGAGTCAAACTCTTTGGATTCTTGTGAAGTAAAGGAAGAGGATTATGACTCTGATACAAGTCCTAAAAAGTTTAGAATGCTTAGTGATATTTATGAGAGTTGTAGCTTTGTGAGTAGTGAACCAACTTCATTTGAGGAAGCTTCAAAGTCGGAAGATTGGAAGGTAGCTATGGAGGAGGAAATAAGGATGATTGAGAAAAATGAAACTTGGGAGTTGGTTCCAAAACCTGAAAATCAGAAAATCTTGGGAGTAAAATGGGTTTTTAGAACTAAGATGGATCCTAATGGGGTGATTTTGAAGCATAAGGCAAGACTAGTGGTAAAAGGATATGCACAGGAGTTTGGAGTAGACTATTTGGAGACATTTGCTCCTGTTGCAAGGATGGAAACAATTAGAATTTTGTTAGCACTTGCAGCACAAAATAAGTGGCAAGTATTCCATTTAGATGTAAAGTCAGCTTTTTTAAATGGATACTTAGATGATGTGGTATTCGTTGAGCAGCCTATTGGATTTGTTGCTGTTGGGAAGGAGGACTATGTTTATAAGCTAAGAAAAGCTCTTTATGGGCTAAAACAAGCTCCAAGAGCTTGGTACACTAGAATTGATTCTCATCTACTGAAAAGAGGTTTTAGAAGGAGTGAAAGTGAGCCTACTCTTTATGTGAAAAATAGTGATGGTGGTGTTTTGATTGTCTCCATTTATGTGGATGATCTTCTGGTCACTGGAAATAATTCAGACTTACTTGATGCTTTTAAGTCTGAAATGATGAGAGCTTTTGAGATGACTGATCTTGGCTTGATGAGTTATTTCCTTGGGATAGAAATCCATCAAAGCTTGGATGGTATTTTTATCTCTCAAAGGAAATATGCTTTAGACATCCTGAAGAAGTTCAAGATGGAGAAATGCAAGGCTGTGACAACTCCTTTGGTTGTCAATGTTAAACTAACTAGAGGGGAAGAACAAGAACCAGTGGATGCCAAGGAATATAGAAGTTTGGTTGGGAGTTTATTATACTTGACTTCCACACGACCAGATTTGATGTTTGCAGCAACACTTCTATCAAGGTTCTTACAAGCACCAAAGCAAAGTCATCTAGGTGCTGCTAAAAGGGTGCTAAGGTACTTAAAAGGTACAACAGACTTTGGCATATGGTATAGTGCCTCTGATGATGCCAAGTTAATAGCTTTTAGTGATAGTGATTGGGCTGGATGTTTGGATGATATGAAGAGCACAACTGGATGTGTTTTTAGTCTTGGCAGTGGTGTTTTTTCTTGGATATCTAGGAAACAAGCTACAGTTGCACAATCTACCGCAGAGGCAGAATACCTCTCAGCAGCAGCAGCAGTGAGCCATGTTATTTGGCTGAGAAAAGTGCTTAAAGACCTTGGATTTGAGCAAAAGGAAGCTACTGAAGTTCTATGTGACAATCTCTCAGCCATATCAATGGTTAAAAACCCAATTGACCATGGAAGGACAAAGCATATCAAGATTAAATATCATTTTATCAGGGAAGCCGAAAGAGAGAAGGAAGTTCATGTTGTGTACTGCACTACAGAAAATCAAATTGCTGACATTCTAACAAAAGCACTTAGCAGGTCCAGGTTTGAGTATTTGAGAACAAAAATGGGAGTTATGAGCAAAAGTCTCAAGGGGGAGTGTTAGTAATTTGATCCTTTTGCACTACTAGAATTATGTAGAATTAATATAGAAGTAAGATATTTTGTCAAGTTGTATAGATGATTGTAGAATTGTGTAGAAATTATTGAAATATGTGACTCTAAAATAAGCAGCGTGAATAAATACCTATATAATTGTAAAACTGTATGTCTTTGAATGAAGACAATTACTTTTGGAAAAATAACTTTGGCATCTATTGCTTTATTATCTTTGGGAGTTAAAACATAACTCCAATATCTTTTGATTTCTGTTTTCGGAAACATCTTACTGTTTTTTTTCTCCCTTGAGAAACTAACAAGAATCAAGTTTTTCAAGCTGATCTACTTGATGCATTTTATATATGACAAAGGCCCTTTTTCTGGTACTCGTTTTTCAACCGTACAATTTAAGAAACAAGAATGAATTGGACCCCATTCCAGTTGTATCAGCAGCACACAGAATGCCCATGCTTCTGTTTTTTCCAGAAACCCACAGCAGAACTAGTAGGGTAAAGCAACAGAAGATGTGATAAATAACATCACAATCAGCACACCTTGTGCCCCTGGATTAGCTTTATTGATGATAAGATAACAACTTATCACCCCATGTATCAACCATTGAAGTGAAGTTAAGGGATAATCGTCATTGAAGCGATGTAAGTGGCTACTGAAGATTTCCTGTGTCACCATGTATCTTTCGGATAATATAAAATACTACATATGTATATCACATTGGTCGCTAAACTGCTTCTATTGGTGTTTTTCAATGGATTAGTCAAATCATTTTGGTTTTCTGGTACAAAGCTAAAGAAAGAAGTGATGATTAACAGGTTGAATTATCTTAAAACAGTATCACCCAGGACGCTTGTCCTGTTCTATGGAAATGCCAGACAAGAGATGAGTGTTTTAATTAGGACAGCTAGGTGGTTCTCCGTCTCTCGTATGTTACATTCTTTCATAATCGTTCTTGGTGGCCTGGAGTACATATTCTGTGCCCTTTTGCCCTTTGTACGAGTCACTGGCTTTCCTTTTCCTTCCCTCTTACATTGATGGGCTGATTCTATCTTTTTCATAGCTTTTGGCCCCTCTGCATTGTCTGTTGTTATTATTTTAGTATGGAGCTCTGGCAGATGTCACTGTTCAGATTGTGGAATGCTGATACTGTATTGGTGGTCGTAGTTGGTCGAACTTGGAAGCATGTGATCTCTACATTTTGTTCATTGTTTGGGACAAAATTGTACAAAATTAAGCATCTCAGCCAGAGCTAATCATGTGGGTTTCTCGAAATGAAGCTTTTGATACGCATGGTTGCTGCACCAGGCAATTGGTAAGCAAAGAGTTCGTACATACTTTATAAGGCATGATCTTTTTCAAGCAGGGTACTCTGTATTGGATTGTCATTGCCATTAAGATGGTGCAATTGAGAATTTTCATCGGGTAAAAATGAATCCTGAGTTCAATTTTTTGGATGTGTATTATGCAGGACGCCAGATGTAGGATTTATCTCTACAAATGGTCTAATTGGACCCCTGAAAGCTATTATTATATGCAGTGATTAGGGCCAATTCTGTCTGGTGATTTTGTCTTTTAGTACTAGTTCCTGAACTAGATAAATTGCAATGCGTACTATAAAGGCATGATAAAAAGAGCAAAGTTGCGTCTGGAAAACCCCCGCCTCTTCAGGAAACTAGACAAATAAGATGTCAAGGTGGCAAAAAATGGGTGGATTTGTTGAAATATGGTGGCATTGGTCTTGAAAATTCCACAAGTGGTCCATAAGGTGATTCTTAGTCTACCGTTTACTACAAGATATTGGCTGTGTGCGTGTTTAACTTGCAAGATGACTTTGCATGAGCATATCTATATTATACAATTATACAATATATCTAAAACGAGTCATGATTCAAAAATAAGTGAAGTGTTTTTATTTTTATACCCTCTAGCTTTTATTTTTTTTTTACTTTTTTTCCCATTAGTTCAGTTATTAATTGCCCTCCGTTTTTCAATTATGTCCTCAAAATGGCTAAAATGCCATGACTAGCCCTTTTCCTTTGACAATTTCAATGTTCCAAAAAATTTTGGCAAACGAGAATGGTGAGCAACATTTAATTGTATTGAGAGCGAGGATAGTCATTAGCACAGCATCATTGTTAAGAAAAATCCGAAATGGTGCAAGATTTTTATCTTGTAATTTATTATTTATTTTGCTATTTATTAAGAGATACTATTTACCTTATGCACAATAATATAAGAATTTTATCTAGTGCTATAGTATCATGTGATAAACTAGAATTGATTGGAGAAAATAAAAAAACTATGATAAGAAAAATTTTTTAACTTATGTTATATCTCATTTATCGAAGTAACTTATGGTGAGTAAAATTTTTTGAAAATATTTTTTAGCTTTTATCAGTTGACTTTTTAAAAATTTGATTAATGCTTATGTTGTGAACATAATTGTAGAATTAATTATATTAGGTAGAGTTAAATTATTTAAGTATGATAACTAAATTGAGAGGGAAGCTGGTTTTTTTAGACTCATCATACCCTCATGTATTTATATATTTAGGTTGACATATAAATTAGTTAATAAAAAATTATAATTACTTTTTTTGAAATAACATTAACAAAATAAAAAATAAAAAATTATTTTTTATTAGAATACTAAAATTCCCACAGCAAGGTGCCGGCATGCATCTTGTACATATACTAAAAGAGAATCGACGCCTTGAACAGCCATGTGCTTTTCCATTTCTATCCATTAATGCATTTGCTTATTACCTTTTTATTGATCCCACTTGGTCAGCTTGAGGCCTTTTTATTCCACCTGTTTATCTCTGTTAATAGCAAAATTCATCCGCATACACATGTCCATTATCATTTTAAGTTTGCTTTTTTTTTTTCTGAACATCACTTCCGACCTTATTAATAAATATAATAAATGAAATTAAACTAAACCTCCATGCCGTCTCTCTGTATAGTAATTTTAAAAAAAAAAAATAAACTTGAATGGTTATAGTAGTGATTCCTCAATTTATTTGTTATTGCATTTTTTATTTTTTCACTATTATTATTTTATGGTATGGTTATTTGTACAAATAAAAAATTTTAAAGTAAGAATTAATTATATACTATTTACTAAAATTCTTTTAGTGATTTATAGTAAAATATTAAGATTGCTATGTATAAAAAAATAAAATAAACTTAATATTCCATTTCAACTTTATATCCTGCAGCAACGGACGGGTAGTTAACTAGTATATACTATATATAAAAAGATCTTGAGGTTTTGAAACAAAACTCAAGAAAAATTCTTTTTTTATCCTCCAAATTTTTAACCCACTATCTTAATTATTTTAATAGGATTTTTTCTTATATAATTATATGTAATAAAGTGTAGATAATTTCTTAAAATCTTGAGGTTTTGAATAGTAATGTTAAGTGAAGTTCTTTTTTTATATTCCAAAATTTAAATAGAAGTTTTGTATTATTCTAACTTTTTAGGTATTTTAGTGAATTCTCAAAATCACTAAGCAAATATGGTCAAAGCAATTAAGGATGAGAACTGCAAATAAGCTGGTCTCATTTGATACTCTAGCCTATCCAAATTTAGGCTGGCAGCACCGTACCGCAGTAGAGTAGTCTTTTGCGTTGGTCCCATGTTGCATCAAGCCTCTCCGATTGTAACCGATAATCATTATCGAATCGTTCTTAAGGGTGGTGGGAAGCGTTTGATGGACGACTGAGGAGATGTTCGACATTTGATAATGATTACCGGGTACAATCGGAGAGGCCGTGGGATACTTCAGATATTGCAATAGTTACGGTGATGTTTGGGTCAATGGGGGTTACGGAATGATAAAGAAGAGTTTGATTCTTTATTTCCTTATTCCTCGTGTGTTTGTCTACTTTATGTTTTGTATCTGTTTATTCAACTTCAACTACTTACTGTGATGGATCTGTCTGTTCTTTATGAAAATTTTAACGTTAGGTTTCTGGATTCCTATGAAAATCTTTCACCCTAACCAATTGTGTTCTTTTTACTCCGTACCAAAATCCCAAAGAAACATCAATTGAGGAGATTTCCAGATGTTACCACTTTTACTCGGGGTTAATTACATTTTGACTCCCTAAATTCAGGTTTATTTTTGACTCACCATCTGATTTTTTTTCTCATCATTCAACCACTTGTATTCTTAATTTGATTTAATTAACCCCCTCCGTTAGAAATCTTAGGTTTCAGTTAGATTATTTAACGGGATGCGGTGATGAATGGCACGTAGCAATATCTCAGCCATTCATTATTTTTTCCATTGTTTTTTTTTCCAATATTTTTTGACAAAAATAAATTGAAATATTATATAAAAAAAATCATTAACAAATCACTGCCTTTTTTCTCTTTTCTTTTTCTTCTTCTTCTTCTTCTTTTCTCTTTTTTTTTTCTTCCTCCTCCTCCTCCCCTCTCCACACACATCTCGCATTTTTTTTTCTCTTCTTCTTCTTCTTCTTTTTTCTTCTTCTTCTTCCTCCCCACGCGCCGCCTCCTCATCCTCCTCCTCGCCGCCCATACCTTCTACACACATCTCGCTTTTCTTTTTTTTTTTCCCCCCTCTTCTTCTTTTTTTCTCTTTTCTTTTTCTTCTTCCTCCCCTACTCTCCTCCTCGCCGCCCATGCCTTCCACACACATCTTGCTTTCCCGTCATTCTCTCACTGTTAGATTTAGAGATGAGATTGGATTTGATTTAGAGATGAGATTGGATTTGATTTAGGAATTAGATGGGATTTGATTCGGTTTGATTTAGGGATTAGATGGGACTTGATTTAGGGATTAGATTGGATTTGGTTTGGTTTGATTTAGGGATTGGATTAGAGATTGAATTGGATTTGACTTAATTTAGGAATTAGATTAGAATGGAGTTGATTTGTTTGTGTATTTTGTACCAAAGCAATTATGAGTCAGGGAGTTGATGAATTGGGTGGGGAGTACGACCAAAGGGGGAGAGGAGGCCATGAAATGGTTCTGTGTTCATGAGTTCATCATTTTCTTTTTTTTTTACATATTATTTTTGTTTTTCTTAGAAAAGTAAAATAACCAAAAAAATATTGAATAGTTAAGAATTTATTATTTCATATTTCTTGCTCCTTTTCTTTTTTTTCATTTTTCCTTTTTTGATATAATATTTTATATTTCATACTTTGTAAGAAAAAGGAAATAAAAAAAGAAAATCATTGAATGGCTGAGATATTGCCACGTGTCACTCATCCCCGTTAAATAATCTAACTGAAACCTAAGATTTCTAACGGAGGGGGTTAATTGAATCAAATTAGGAATACAGGTGGTCGATTGATGAAAAAAAAATTCTGGTGGTAAGTAAAAAATGAACCTAAATTCAGGGGGTTAAAATGTAATTAACCCCGTTTACTCTTAATCATGCTCAGGCACTGTACTTTCTCATAAGCGTCACCTCTGTTTCTTTAAGTGCTTTGCTTCTGCAGTGTTTCATCTTCTTCTTGCAGAAGCAAAGAACTTAAAGAAACAGAGGTGAGCATAATATCAGTCACTAAGCAGAAGATGGGACCTTTAGTTTCCTCCATCCGTTTTCACCAAGCAAAGTGGAGCATAATATCATCCCCTTGGCAGCCATGTCATCCACTTAATACAAGTGGTTAGCGCTCTTATGCACTTACTATTTTCTATCTGTTTGTCTACTTTATGTTTTGTATCTGTTTGTTCAACTTCAACTACTTACTGTGATGGATCTGTCTGTTCTTTATGAAAATTTTAACGTTAGGTTTCTGGATTCCTATGAAAATCTTTCATCCTAACCAATTGTGTTCTTTTCACTCCGTACCAAAATCCCAAAGAAACATCAATTGAGGAGATTTCCAGATGTTACAGCTTTTACTCGGGGTTAATTACATTTTGACTCCCTAAATTCAGGTTTATTTTTGACTCACCATCTGAATTTTTTTTCTCGTCATTCAACCACTTGTATTCTTAATTTGATTCAATTAACCCCCTCCGTTAGAAATCTTAGGTTTCAGTTAGAATATTTAACGGGATGCAGGGATGAATGGCACGTAGCAATATCTCAGCCATTCATTATTTTTTCCATTATCTTTTTTTTTCCAATATTTTTTGACAAAAATAAATTGAAATATTATATAAAAAAAACCATTAACAAATCGCTGCCTTTTTTTCTCTTTTTTTTTTCTTCTTCTTCTTTTTCTTTTCTCTTTTTTTTCTTCCTCCTCCTCCTCCCCTCTCCACACACATCTCGCATTTTTTTTTTCTCTTCTTCTTCTTCTTCTTTTTTCTTTTTCTTCTTCCTCCCCACGCTCCTCCTCCTCCTCCTCCTCCTCCTCGCCGCCCATACCTTCTACACACATCTCGCTTTTCTTTTTTTTTTTTTCCCTCTTCTTCTTTTTTCTCTTTTCTTTTTCTTCTTCCTCCCCTACTCTCCTCCTCGCCGCCCATACCTTCCACACACATCTTGCTTTCCCGTCATTCTCTCACTGTTAGATTTAGAGATGAGATTGGATTTGATTTAGAGATGAGATTGGATTTGATTTAGGAATTAGATGGGATTTGATTTGGTTTGATTTAGGGATTAGATGGGACTTGATTTAGGGATTAGATTGGATTTGGTTTGGTTTGATTTAGGGATTGGATTAGAGATTGAATTGGATTTGACTTAATTTAGGAATTAGATTAGATTGGAGTTGATTTGTTTGTGTATTTTGTACCAAAGCAATTATGAGTGAGGGATTTGATGAATTGGGTGGGGAGTGCGGCCAAAGGGGGAGAGGAGGCCATGAAATGGTTCTGTGTTCATGCGTTCATCATTTTCTTTTTTTTTTACATATTATTTTTGTTTTTCTAAGAAAAGTAAAATAACCAAAAAAATATTGAATAGTTAAGAATTTATTATTTCAGATTTCTTGCTCCTTTTCTTTTTTTTTTTCATTTTTCCTTTTTTGATATAATATTTTATATTTCATTCTTTGTAAGAAAAAGGAAATAAAAAAAGAAAATCATTGAATGGCTGAGATATTGCCACGTGTCACTCATCCCCGTTAAATAATCTAACTGAAACCTAAGATTTCTAACGGAGGGGGTTAATTGAATCAAATTAGGAATACAGGTGGTCGATTGATGAAAAAAAAATTCTGGTGGTAAGTAAAAAATGAACCTAAATTCAGGGGGTTAAAATGTAATTAACCCGTTTACTCTTAATCATGCTCAGGCACTGTATTTTCTCAGAAGCGTCACCTCTGTTTCTTTTAAGTGCTTTGCTTCTGCAGTGTTTCATCTTCTTCTTGCAGAAGCAAAGAACTTAAAGAAACGGAGGTGAGCATAATATCAGTCACTAAGCAGAAGATGGGACCTTTAGTTTCCTCCATCCGTTTTCACCAAGCAAAGTGGAGCATAATATCATCCCCTTGGCAGCCATGTCATCCACTTAATACAAGTGGTTAGCGCTCTTATGCACTTGTGAGCGCAATCTTACCCTTCAATAGAGAAGATGAATGAGCAATCAACAAGAGAGGAAAAGTATGACAAAGCTCGAAACCAGAGCCAATTTTCTATTATCCTTTCACTCGGATTTCCTCCAATTTTTTGCTTGGACTTTTACCATCATGTCCCAGCAATGAAGCTGTTTACTGAATCTTCTTCCCCTTTCTTGTAACGAGCAACATGCTTATGATATGTTCAATTTCCCAGCAATGAAGCTGTTCCTCCAATTTTTCAATGAACTGACTCGTATGTTCAAGAGACTGCTCGAATTTATACTTTTCCAAGGCCTCCACTTTCCAGTTAAAAAGATTATTATGATGCCAGCAATAAGTATCAGTGGGAATGTATTTTGGAGAACGTCATATTAATTTATCTGATTTGAGGAACCATCTTCTATTTATTACAAAAACAACTTAGCAGTCTGAAAGGAAAGCTCATCTAAGCACTTAGTAAATGATTTGAGGAATATGTTTTATGGCTGAAAAGTAAAAAAAATAAAGCAATATGGAGTTTCTGCATAAATGAAATGTATTCAGTAAACAAGGAAAAGAAGACATAATCAAACTAACTTACCTTGTCTTTAGACAGAGTATCAGGAGGAGACATAACTTGTGGCTGGACATAGTTCTTTCCCCTGTAGAATATAATAGTATTCATCAGGTTTTATGTCAATCACAATGCCTCTGCTAAGTCGGGCAAGCTCCACAGCATACTCATGAATTTGTCCTGGCTTGCAAGGTTTGCATTGCAGACAACCTTGTTGAAGACAAAAACAAGAAATTCCATTACAGCTAATAGTTTCTTTGTTGAAGACAAAAACAAGAAATCGTTGGGGTTTTGAGCTGAGGATCCTAGGTAGCCCATTGGACCATGTCTTCATTTATACATATCCAGCAAACATACCATGAAGCGGAACCTGAAGATGCCCTCCTTCTGACACATATATTAGGTTCGTCTTACATCATTAGCCCAAGCTTAAACACCCAGTTTTATGTCTTCTCAGAAGAAAACTAATTGGATCAATCGTGAATATCCAAGATTCAATGAGGTTGGCATCCAACGACAAATAGAAAAATCAAGCATGAAACTGAAATCAAGAAAGACATTATAAGGACAATTTAATTCTATATACACAATCAACGACTAGGCAATTATTGATAAGTTTATATATTGACGCTTTTATACTGATCTTAATTAACTACATGTCTCCACCATATATTACTTATTCATCTGTATGCCGCTCGAGTTTATTTAAGAGAATTATTTCTTGGACCAATATTAGAGCAGCTCAAAGAAGGCATAGGAAAATCAAGGACAGCTTGATATGCACGAGTATGTGTGCTCGCATTAATTAACTAATGAAGGAGCCAAAAGACCAAGGTTAAGTTGAAGATATATGGTCGAGTTGTTAAAGTTTTCTATTTCTAAAAATCAACAATTGAAGTTTTCAATTCGAATTAATAACAGTTGAAGATAGCCTGTGAGTTTCCTATACATATATGGGTCTACGTATAAATATGAACCTTTGAATGTAGCAATGAGGTTAGTACTGTTAGAATCGTTACGAATTATATTGTTAATGTCTGGCCACCTGGGTTAGACTTGGGGACAATGACTGCCTGTTTCAAAGTTTTGACTAACTAATTAGTTTTTTTTTTTTTTTTTTTTGAGAAACCATGCATTTCTATTGATCAACTTTGTCAAGCATCACATAACGTTCTACACTTGGAGGTAGTTCCTCATCCCAAACACAAATGTTCGGATTACGGAGACCTTCATGTGCGAGTAGGTGTGCCACATGATTAGCACACCGCTTAACATGTCTAACGTGAAAAGAAGTAAAAGAACATAATAAAGAGCTAATGTCTTGCAAAATAACACCAGCAAGGTTGATATGTGAGTATTAATTTTTTCTTTTTTAAAAAAAATAGATGTATGTGATCAAGCTAGCTAAGTAATTAGCTCCATATAAGAGTCATTTGGCTTTTCATTTCTGTTATTGGGTCCAAGGTTTAATTTGAACTCTTGCGCACTTGAAAGATTGGCGGCTAGATCTCCATTGCTTCTCCAGGTAATCCTTGAACCGTTTATATTTGAAATCATCCTGACTTGATCTCAAGAAAATTAATTAAACAAACCATTCTTTGGGAAAGTTTTGAGCCTCATTCCTTCCACAAACTCCTGACCAGGCAAAAGAGTATCAGTTGGGTGGCTAAAAGCTCTGCCACAGAAAACTCCCATTGTCACCGAGCAACACCAGGTTGCCTGAGTCCATCAATTCCGTAGATGCAGCCTTCTGTCCTCCTGTAGCCGTGGTCCAAACAACATCAACCCCGCTTTTCAAAGACACATTTCCATTTCTGTCGAACAAAAATTGACATTTGCTGCCTTTTTCACTGTGGGATAAACATCCCTTAAATTTCAGTCAATCACTGTGCTGTCAGACTGAGCCACTAGTCTCTGCCGTGCCTCTTGTAAACTTGTCCTGATGATTGTTCCTCTCCCAGAAGTCAAGATCCAACACCCCTACTTCTGTCTTGTTTCCCTTTAGCCGCCCTTCAGTCCTCAATAATATATAATTGTGAAGTTCCACCTTAAAAGTCAAATTGATAAGGTAACTCGAGGTTCTGTTCAGTATTCGCTTATGTAAATACTGAACATGCAATGCAAATGTATGTCTTTGTGGGTGTTTTATTGTTAGGTCTCTGAACCTTTTATGCTTATGAGATCCATAATGATGCTTGAGTTTTGAAATCTTAGCCATAATTTCTTCAAATTTACTTTAGTACTGTCAGAATGTAGCTAAATTTAAATGTGACAGCTTCACAGCAAAAGAGAAACAGCCCCTAATAGTAGTTTCACAGTTGTTGGATTTGGAATATGTGACTGGCAAATGGCAATGACAATCGCAAACCACCAATCTCGTGGTTCTTGTCACCTACATATGTTTTTTTTTCCATGATGAGTTGATATTTCCAGAAAGTGGTAGAGTACCTAGTTGAGAAAGTGATGTGATGATATGACTTTGAAGCTCATCTTCTTGAAAGTAGGCCTAACAGATTTTTTTGATTCACGAACAGGAGATATATGTCAATTACGAGAATTTAGCCAATATAAAGTGTTTCTACCAGCAGAAGAACAATTTCTTATACGAGTGAAACTCTTACCCTCTCTCTTCCTCTTCTTGAAAAAATTTTGTGATGTATGATGTGAACCAGAAATAAGCTTAGACTCCTATATATACAAATAAACCCAAAATTTGCCGTGTTGAAGAAACAAAGCTAAATCTGACATTATTGAGAACTTTTGTCTAATCCTGTACTTTTAACTATTGACCCATTTGACCTAGCCGCAAAGTGGAGATATTCTTCAGTAAAAGCAAGTAGAGTTTCTCCCTTTTCCCATGGTAAAACACCGCTTATGGACTGCACTTCTTTCCTAAACGGCTAAGCCATGTAATGTAACTAGTGAAACAATACAATTCCAATGCATAGTACTTTCAATTGTTTTAAAAACATTGTAAATTATACAAGTAATGAAATTTCTCTCTTAACACACAGGGTATTTCTTGCGAGACATCACTAGTGCTGGTCCCCAACTCATTCTCTTTCAAATGCTTGTCTAGTGAGCGAGCAAGAGAGCTAAGTCGGCAATGGTGTAATAACTTTTCCATCATTTTTAGAGAGGCTAGAGCCTAGAGATTTTGATCCGTCCAATTTTTGGCTATGGTCCCACTCCACATGGCCAAGAGCCAACGTGTTCGTTCTTTAGAGGCCAGTGGCATATGTGTACTTGCAAGATTCACCCGTGGGCTTCCATGCACAGGACAGCGCATTGGTTGAGCCAGTGGCCTGTCAGGATCATTGTCATTTTATTACAGTGCAAGACCACGACCCTGGTGTGATCTTTGTCCATGTAAGAGTCACATCTCCTTGGTATATAAATTGCCTCCATCGCTTTTTGCTCTTTTGTACTTAAGACTGAAGAAGAATCTTGCTTCCCTTTTTCTCAACTACTTAAAAGCCTTTATATATGACATGAATATACTGATGCATTAGTGTAAAGTTCTTTTGGCGATCAAGATGCTCCTAAGGAGCTCTTCAACTCCAATCTTGAACTCGTGGCTGCCTCACTCCAAGGACTCCTCGCCAGAGCCAGAGTTTCAGGTTCTGCAGAGAACCAGATCAATCTCCTTAACAAGCTCCTTCCATTCTCACCTTACCATTGATCATGACCACTTAACAAAGAGAGACTCTTTCCATACCTTGCAAGTGGCCTGCAGTCTAAATAAGAGCCCACCTATAATACCAAAGAAATCAAAGAAAGAACATACTGATGATTACCACCAGGTGGAAGAAGAGGCACAGCCCGGTTCAGGAGTCCAAAGACTCTTTTCGAGTTCCGGGTTGGGAGAGAGAAAGGCGCAGACACTGGTGGTGGCTGGTGCAGCCGGGTGTGGAGGTGGTGCTGGGATATATGGTGGTGGAAGGAGAGGATCAGATGGTGAAGATGAAAATGGCGGGTCATGGTCTCAGGGGAGTGATGGAACTGATGCTTATTATCAGACCATGATTGAAGCAAACCCTGACAATGCACTTCTACTTGGCAACTATGCCAAATTCCTGAAAGAGGTATTGAAGTTGTTTGTGACATAACAAACTGTTGAATTAGGCTTAACTATTGACAAGTTGTAAAATAGGATGCTGTTGGTTATGGTGATCTTGTCTATATTGGTTTTGACTGTTCTTGTTCCTTTTTGTTCCATTGAACTAGATCAAAGGAGACTTTGCCAAAGCAGAAGAGTTCTGTGGAAGAGCAATTTTGGCAAGTCCTGGTGATGGCAATATTTTGTCACTGTATGCTGATCTAATTTGGCAATCACAGAAGGATGCTCAACGTGCTGAGAGCTACTTTGATCAGGCTGTTAAAAGTGCCCCAGATGATTGGTAATTTACATCATGCACTTAGAATTGATTGATTAAATTCTTCTTGTTCATGTTTTAATTTGGACCACATCTGTTTTTGTTTTGTTTTATAAGGATCTTCTTTCTTTAAGCTTTGATCTAATTATCACTGATCTTTCATCTATGCTAAAGCATTTGATGGTTATCAAATGTTTATGATATTAAGAGAATTCTGGTTATTCAGAATCAGATAGTTTACCCATCTGCATCAACATTGACATGATTAGTTTAATTTTACACATTTTGGATTGCTTGATAAAGGTTTCGTTCGTGGTGAACTATAGTATCTAAGACACGATTTCAATTGTTGATATCCCCCGCTTCAAAGTTGAATTTCTTTGAGTCTGTCCATTTTTTTCCCTTTTGATTGTCATATTTGTTGTGTAACTAATATTATCATCACTTTTCTCTTTTACTTTCTTTTTTTCTCATTTGCAGCTATGTCTTAGCTTCATATGCCAAGTTTCTGTGGGACGCTGAAGAGGATGAAGAAAGCGAAAACCAACAAGACCAACATGAAAATGACCACGCCAATAAACCTTCCCCGAGTTTCTTTATTGGACATCCTCACCTCCCACCTTTAGCTGCAGCTTCGTAGTAACTTTTATCTCAAGAATGTTTTCATGATGGATAGTATACCCTAATAATGTGGCAAAAAATCTGAGATATAACCTTTTTTTTGCTCTAGGCCTTGGTTGAAATAGAGATCAGGTTCCTGACTATTTCCTTCTTGTAAAGCAGTTCAATCTAAAGCAAAGATAGTTTAACTTCGGCAATATATTCAGTTTTTGGTTATGAATAGGCTACTGATTTGAACTAATAATTAGGTACTGATGATTCTATTTCTAGCTAAAGGAAAAAAGTGTCTGCCTAAGAGGCCCAGCCTTATGTAAAGGTGGCTTGCATAACCGCCAATAAAGACTTGCAAAGCTTGTAGTTAGTATTTGGTAAGTTTAAGTTTGGCATAAAGCACCTTGACTAATCAACATTCCAGGAAAGAATCAAGTTTTTCAAGCTGATCTACTTGATGCATTTTATATATGACAAAGGCCCTTTTTCTGGGACTCGTTTTTCAACCGTACAATTTAAGAAACAAGAATGAATTGGACCCCATTCCAGTTGTATCAGCAGCACACAGAATGCCCATGCTTCTGTTTTTTCCAGAAACCCACAGCAGAACTAGTAGGGTAAAGCAACAGAAGATGTGATAAATAACATCACAATCAGCACACCTTGTGCCCCCTGGATTAGCTTTATTGATGATAAGATAACAACTTATCACCCCATGTATCAACCATTGAAGTGATGTTAAGGGATAATCGTCATTGAAGCGATGTAAGTGGCTACTGAAGATTTCTTGTGTCACCATGTATCTTTCGGATAATATAAAATACTACATATGTATATCACATTGGTCGCTAAACTGCTTCTATTGGTGTTTTTCAATGGATTAGTCAAATCATTTTGGTTTTCTAGTACAAAGCTAAAGAAAGAAGTGATGATTAACAGGTTGAATTATCCTAAAACAGTATCACCCAGGACGCTTGTCCTGTTCTATGGAAATGCCAGACAAGAGATGAGTGTTTTAATTAGGACAGCTTGGTGGTTCTCCGTCTCTCGTATGTTACATTCGTTCATATTCATTGTTGGTGGCCTGGAGTATATATTCTGTGCCCCTTTGCGCCCTTTGTACGGGTCACTAGCTTTCCTTTTCCTTCCCTCTTACATTGATCGGCTGATTCTATCTTTTTCATAGCTTTTGGCCCCTCTGCATTGTCTGTTGTTATTATTTTAGTATGGAGCTCTGGCAGATGTCACTGTTCAGATTGTGGAATGCTGATACTGTATTGGTGGTCGTAGTTGGTCGAACTTGGAAGCATGTGATCTCTACATTTTGTTCATTGTTTGGGACAAAATTGTACAAAATTAAGCATCTCAGCCAGAGCTAATCATGTGGGTTTCTCGAAATGAAGCTTTTGATACGCATGGTTGCTGCACCAGGCAATTGGTAAGCAAAGAGTTCGTACATACTTTACAAGGCATGATCTTTTTCAAGCAGGGTACTCTGTATTGGATTGTCATTGCCATTAAGATGGTGCAATTGAGAATTTTCATCAGGTAAAAATGAATCCTGAGTTCAATTTTTTGGATGTGTATTATGCAGGACGCCAGATGTAGGATTTATCTCTACAAATGGTCTAATTGGACCCCTGAAAGCTATTATTATATGCAGTGATTAGGGCCAATTCTGCCTGGTGATTTTGTCTTTTAGTACTGGTTCCTGAACTAGATAAATTGCAATGCGTACTATAAAGGCATGATAAAAAGAGCAAAGTTGCATCTGGAAAACGCCCGCCTCTTCAGGAAACTAGACAAATAAGATGTCAAGGTGGCAAAAAATGGGTGGATTTGTTGAATATGGTGGCATTGGTCTTGAAAATTCCACAAATGGTCCATAAGGTGATTCTTAGTCTACCGTTTACTACGAGATATTGGCTGTGTGCGTGTTTAACTTGCAAGATGACTTTCCATGAGCATATCTATATTATACAATTATACAATATATCTAAAACGAGTCATGATTCAAAAATAAGTGAAGTGTTTTTATTTTTATACCCTCTAGCTTTTATTGTTTTTTTTTTTACTTTTTTTCCCTTTAGTTCAGTTATTAATTGCCCTCCGTTTTTCAATTATGTCCTCAAAATGGCTAAAATGCCATTGCTAGCCCTTTTCCTTTGACAATTTCAAAGTTCCAAGAAATTTTGGCAAACGAGAAAGGTGAGCAACATTTAATTGTGTTGAGAGCGAGGATAGTCATTAGCACAGCATCATTGTTAAGAAAAATCCGAAATGGTACAAGATTTTTATCTTATAATTTATTATTTATTTTGCTATTTATTAAGAGATACTATTTACCTTATGCACAATAATATAAGTGTAACAACCCGGGTAAAAATTTTGGATTTTTACCGGACTGTAAAAGTCTATTTACCGTGATTTACTGTTGAATTAATCTTGGGTAATTAATTCAAGGTAAATCGGGAGTCGTTTTTCGAAACCGAGAGTTTTCCCGCGCTCGTGATTTTCCCGCGGATTTTTCGAACCTAAGTTGGTATTTTTCGGGTGTAACAGCCCCGGTAATTTTTATGTTTTTACCGTCATCGTAAAATTTATTTTTACAGTTAATCACTGTTAAAATTAATCTTGAATAATTGATTAACGGTAATTTACGCTTCGGAATCCGAAACCGAGCACTACCCCACGCTCGGGATTTTTCTACGGAATTTCCGGACCCAAGTTGGAATTTTTCGGGTCTAGGAATA
>JAKUCV010005260.1:0-53668 GCA_028386065.3 Turnera subulata
ATGGTTAGAAAACTGTTTCGTGGTGGCCTTGACCTGGGTTACTTGATAAGCATGTCTATGCTTGACATGTCTATGCCTGGGATGTCTATCCCGTGATATATTTTTGGGATGTCTATCCCTGGGTTCGTATTTTTGGGATGTCGATCCCTGGATTTGGTCTGGCACCCGGAATGTGTTGATAACCAGGTTTGACCACTAGTTTATCCGTGACGGGGCCCGGAAAGATAAAATTGGATAATTGGTTTTATTTGAGTCTTTTGGTTTGACTGTTGTTTTGGGGCTTGAGTAATTATTAGTGTCCATATTGATCGTCTTTCCATTGTCGTGAGCACTTCGGACTCACCCCTCACCTGCGGGCTTTCATCCCGTAGGATGAGTTGTTTGTCGTACAGGCTTGGTGCATTCCAGACAGGCTGCGGCGTTATCCCTTGGACGGGCTTGGATCCATAGTTTGCATTTATGCATACAGTGTATATGTGAGTCTTTATAAGTCTTCCGCTGTGCATGTTTTCGCTATTATTGGGCCATTGGGCCGGATTTGTTATTTATGTTGTTTACTGTTTTGGGCCGTTGGGCCTGAGTTATTATTGTTCACACTGTATGTTTGGGTTTATTTGGTTGGGTTGTCACAGTTTCGGCTCGTGTTTACTGTGTACGGTAAATACGGGTCGGGGCGTTTCAGATTAACTAAATATCCGTGTGTAACATGATATAAATCAATCAGCAGACACGTGTAGTTGCCTAGTAGAATATTATTGATGAGGGCATTATAAGAGTTGAATGTGGGACTTTTCGAAGTTAAGACAAACCATGTATAAAAACTGAACGGGGCAGTTTGGTGTTTTATATCACCACGTCTCAACTAACATTCTTAATATTGGCATGATTATGGTGGACAGAGATATTACAAATTTCTCTGGTTAATTAATCAACCAGCTAGGCTGGGTGTATGTTGTAAAGTATGCCACTACCACAGATCACTAGTTTGAGCCAGATTGTAATTAATTATTAATTATTTCATGGCAAATGTTATTTACATACATGTATCTTTAATTTCAACAAAAGCGAACAAGCTTTATGCAACTAGTGTTAGCTTGTTGTTATCTTTGGAGCTAATTTATACTAAGATTTACGTATTAATGAAGATATGAAGTTTGTGGCAGTAGAGAAGTTTAAGGCCAAATCACCGTTAAATTTTTATATCTGGTATTAAAGTTTTACATCTTATTGTATTTTTTTTATTCATGAATCTTTAATAGTTGGAGTTGTGTTACGGGATAATATTACTTCTGGGAATTCATCTAGTTAAGTTTGGGGATTTTAGAGGGCATAAAATCCATAGGGTTGTCCCGGACCCCTAAAAGAGACTGAAAATAAGAGTTTAGACCCGTAAAAGGAACAAAAAAAAGTACATACCCCCAAACGGTATTTTTGAAACAGTACGGACTCCATATATGCGATTTACTCAAGAGTAAAAACTAGAGTTAAACATGTCCAAAACTTCACTATGAAGCAATTGGATATCTGAGTTAGTTATAGTTAAAGAAGTACGACAATTGGAAAGTTCCAATTTCTTTGCCAGTATACCTCAATATATTTGATCTTGAAAGAATGACAGAAATAAAGCTCCAATCCAATGAAAAGCATTGGCGAAAAATATATATAGAATTTACTAAAGATAAAGATAGAAAGAGATTGATACTCAAAACTTTAGGTTTTGTTTTAAAATATAGAGAACGTTAAGTGCTACTTGCCAAATGGGATAAGTATATAGTTGGTCCTTATACTATTATTGAATGATAAGATCGGTATCAATCCTATTTTTGATATTTTCTATTCCTTCATTATTCTAAAATGATAATTTGGTCTCCTACCCAATTAAATTGTGAATTAGCTTATCTGTTAGGCTATTTAGCTCTTCCCACAATTATGTTAATACATGTAGACCTGGCAATTCGTGTTGTTATGTCGGGTTCGTGTCGGGTCGAATAGGTAAACGAGTTCCGATCTTCAACCTGACCCAACCCATTTAATAATCGTGTCATGTCGTGCCCAACCCGTTTATTATCATGTGGGGTTCGGGTTGATGTGCGGGTTACCTGTTAGATCTAACAAGCCTAAAAATTAGTTAGAAATTTTTCTATTTTTCACAAATCGTTGTATTTTTTAGGCAAATAGGCATATAATTAGATTATTTCATATATTAAATAAAATTATAATCATAGAATCATATTATAATAATATTTTAAAGCATTTATAAAATTATTTTTAGATAATTTTGATAATTTTAGCCTTAAATATTAAATAAGTCTTTTATTAAATCAGTAAAATATCTATACCCTAAATATAATCGGGTCATAAACAGGTATCTATCGGGTTGGTGGGTCAACCCGCGACCTGACTTGCTAATTTTCATGTCGTGTCGGGTCGACCCATTTAACTAAACGGGTTGAAAATCTCTGGCTTATACCTGTTAATTTCACGTCGGGTTTGAGTCAGGTTGTCGTGTAAATACCCGTTTTGCCAGGTCTAAATACATGTGACACATCAGTGAACTTATGATTTAATCGGGCATGGTACCAAATTTATAATTTTAGAATAACTGAGGGATATACATTATCGGAAATGACATAAAGGGACCAATCTTATCATTTCATTATAATATAGCACCAATCATGCTTTTAATTCCTTTCCAAATACATCTTTATCATAAAACAATAGAATAAAAGAAAAGTTTACTAAAATGGATCGTTACATAGTAATTGCTAGTTTTGTCCAAAAATCTTTAAAGGTGTGGGTTTTTTATTTGGGTTTTTGGGTGGAAACATAAATGTGAAACAAGGTGTGAGTCTTATTTTGGACGGGGAAGTATATGTTATTTACTATCGTTCTTTGCCTTTTTTGCTCTATCAATAATATAGTATGTTATTTTTGGAGACCGTACAAAAAAGGAGTAGCATGAAAGTGAATGGTGATTGGGTTACTGGCGTGTACTTCCATTACAATTGTCGTCATTTATTTCCCTTCTTGTCTCTCTCTATCTGACTCCCTCTTCTTCCCCTGCAACAGTCTCTGCCCTTTCTCTTCCTCTCTCTCCCTGCCAGTTTGCCCGAGTTGTTGTTGTTGTTGTACCGACATGGCTCCAAGCAAATGGGATCTCTCTGTTCCTTTTCCAATATAACCAATAGCTGCTGTTCCTTCTGCTACTCTTGTGTAAGTCACTTGCTGTTTTTTCTTTCCATCTTTCAGGTTTCATTTTCTTTTAATCCTTACTTAATTGCAAGCTTTTGGCCAAACCTCGGGGTTTTACAATTTTCACTATATTTTTTTGGTTACTATATATGTATGCTGCTTTCTATGACGGGTTTTGGAATTGCTTAGCCTTTACGCCTTATATATATTTGGTTGTCTTTTCTATTCTGTCACGTGAGTTAATTCTGTGTTCAATTTAGTTATGCTAATGGTGTTTAATTATCTTCGTCTGCTTGTGATAATAGAGGCCTCCTACTTCTTCCAGTTGCTTTGTGTCGTCTATTCCCTCCTCTTTACTCAAGTTTTTTTCTTTTTCTTTTTTTTTTTTTTTTTTAAGTTGAAGGGAGGACTTCAGGCCTTTTTGAAAAGAATACCAATAAACATGAAGTGCGCATAGGTATTTCTTGTTTTTCTTCTGATTCAATTTAGTTTTTGCTTTCAGTTTATTACTGGTTTTGCGTGACAGTTTTCTTTTCCTAATTTGGAAATTTATTATCGCTATGAATCGATTTTATTACTCTTTTTTTTTTTTTAATAATAGTAATGATATTGAGATTGGGACTCAAAATTCAGCCTTCATTCCAAAAGGCACAAACCCTTGGTAACTAACATGATGTGGTTGGTTAAGTGGTTTGGCATTTACTTTATAAGGTTTTCAATTTGAGTTTTGTGAATGTAGAAAATTAATGTTAAGAAAACTTTACCTTTTGGTGAGCCAACCGACTCAAACTGGATTAAATAACAATTGGTTTGGTTATTCTTTCTCCATCATTTTTGTTTAGAGGATCCCTCAACCGCGAGAATATTGATCAAGAAAAATAATGAATGGTATGGCAGGTTTCTTTTTTTTGTTGAGCTGTCAAGATTAAGAAGGCTAAAAAATTTAGCAGTCAGAAGCATATATAATGGCTTTGAAAACCTTGTACTTGAAAGAACATGAAGGAGTTGTCCAAAACCCAACGGTGCCATGGTGGAGTGCATTTGCCTCTCAATCTGTTAATGCCGTCTCATGTGAAGGAGGAGGCCCGGTGAGTGCCACTAAGCAAGCCACTGGACTTGCTCATCATCAACTTCTGTCCAAGGGGAGCCCTACCCCTTTCACCCTAATTCCTGGTAACTCATCTCAGCTTGCTTGTTTGATTGATGTCCATAAAAATTGGTGCACACATGTACTTTCAGTTTTAATTGTTGAAATTATAAATTCAGCCGCTCAACATTTTAGCTGTCTTCATGCATGGCCTAAATCTTTAACTTCCTTTAATTTTGGAGTGTTTTGAATTGCCGACCCAAGTTACTTTGTGTTCCAAAAAAATTCATTTCGCATACTATGCCAATGCTTAGGTATCTTGCAAGATTTGGCACCCACCTTCAACATCTACCTATGTTAACAAAAATGTCAATTTGTTGGCTTGCCTAATTATATGCTTTGATTATAAGATACTATCTAAAAGTCACTGCTATCTTAACCGAAATTTGTACAATTTTTTTTTTAACTCATATAGCAATAATGAGAGGGTTCTTTTAATCGTTTTGAAAATTTTACACTCACGCTATGAGCATCTGTAACAACAGTAGATACACATTTTACTATTTGAAAACAATTGCAAAATTTGCACTTTGAACTATTAATGCTTTCCAAGTAATTAGATTTCATTAAGAAAATAAAGGCTTGTGGGAGGTGATATTGCATGGAAATATGGAGGTTAGACTCTCATATTTTAAAAACTACTTCAAGATCGGATTCGGACGTGTCCAAAATTTTTCGATGTAAAATTTTTTAGATATTTATATGAAATATTTTGTTGTTGATTAAATTGATCCCGCCGGCACTAAAAATCCTAACGTATTATGTATTTTGCAAGATGAGTGTGACTTCCGCAACTTCCAACAAGAAATTGTCAACTTCAACTTTCTTAGATCACATTTTTCACAGGGTAGGTAGGCTGTCGGAAAGAAATTCCCTAAGCTTGAATTTGGCTTGGGTAAATGGTACTTTTATAGGGTATCTAGTTTTTCATTTGTAACTATTGTATACCTTAAAAACTTTTTTGACCCGATTATGTGCCTTGTGTCTTAAATGTGACTTGATCATGTACCTTGGATGGCTACGTTGCTGATATGGCACTAGATAGCTTGGACACGTGTTAGATACTCAATGGTGCCATATCAGCATCGTAGCTGCCCGAGGCATATGATCGAAAGAACATTAAAATGATAGGTATACAATCATAGGTTACCATTAAAAAAAAAAAAATCACACTTACATAATCGGGACGATAAAATTTTGAACTATACTATCATTACAAACGCAAACTCGAAATCCTAAAAGTATAATTGGTTCAATTGGCTTCCTAGGATCTTAGAGGAACACTATGTTAGCTCAAGTGGTTCGGCGTTTGGTCTTTTAAATAAGGTTTGGAGTTTAAGTTTTGTGAATGGAAAAAAATCAATGTTGCGAGAGCTTTTATTGGCCCGCTGATGTACTTAGATTTTTATATTTATAAACTTTGAATACTTGAACACTTAAAAACTTAAACTACAAGTGTGTACAATATGATTGTATGATGTGAGGTCGAACCACAAGGACTAGGGATAAGTACCATCCATTTGTTATTATCTCGGCAATCAAACAAAAGTGTTTCGAAATGTATAAAGAGATTAAAAGAATTAGGATGAACACATGAAATAAAAGGGCTTAACAGTGCATGGTCGTGCGCTACCTTTGCCTCAGGACAAGATTGTTGTAACCAACATCACAAGCATTTTATCCCCACGTCCAACTAAACACTATGTAAAATCACATATGCTATTCCGTGGAATCCAACTAACTACCTATAACTACCTTGCTGACTTTAACTTTTGATAACCGCCTCTTGTGCTGTCTTTAATCTAACAATAAAAGTACTAGAGATAACTGTGTATGACGTGGGTTGGATCTTTGAATCAATTTGGTGTCATTTTGAGTTTTTCTTCATTCTGCATATTGCCGCCATGTGGATTAAACCAAAAATCTTCTTGAGGTATAGCTGAAAGGACAGATCTACCATTGTTGTTGAGGTCTTCAAATTGAGTTTGCTAAAAACTTTTCATTTAATGCTTAAAATACACTTGAAATCAATAAAGGAAATAGAGTAGTTCATTGTCGCTTCTCCCTTAAATCTAGATCCCTGCTGCCTTTCTTCTATTTCTAACTCTTGGATATCTACCTTAATCTGTAGATTTGCGTACCTGGCTCTCCTTTCCTGCAATCATAGCTGCTTCGCTTGAATTTCGCGGCTTCCCAAGATCATAGACCAAACAATAAAAAGAACGAAAAATCATAGACCAAACAATAAAGAGAACGAAAAATTAAACAGACATAGACTTATAATAATTTGGCGTTAATCTTGCCAACATACGCTCCTAAACTTCTTTCTAACTAATATCATGATATTAGTACAATCATTATAAACTTCACTTGAATGTACGCTCTACATGCATTCAAGTGGAGAACAAACTCTACATACACTACTAGATCTACAAATGAGGGAGAACAAATAACACCAATCCATCTTGTTTTTGTAGGCCCTCCTTTTAAAGCATTTTTGAATCTTTACTTAGTATCATGCCAATGCTTCATACCTTTACTAGGACATAGTGCCATTACCTTCTCCATCTTTATACTTGAGCACAAAACACAAAAATTACTTGTTATTGCATATGTTCTGCAAATCCTTTTATAACATTCAGATAGATCAAATATTGGGCATTTTAAATTCTGCCCAAATATCCCAACATGGGTCCTAAAGAACTTTCTATGCCTACCTCTAAAATGGTTACAGAGTCTTGACAAATGACAAAGATGTATATATAAGGCATAACTGGAAATTCCTTCTTCAATCCTTTGGCTAAGTGTCTAGAACAAAAAAATGTTAAGCCTTTTATCTTACTATACGTGAAAGGTTCCCTCAAAGGACTTGAATTTCTTCTTAGTCAAGGTACAACAATCTTAAGATACTGGTAAGAAATTGCTGGATCAAATTTGGTCATTTGAAGCTTAGGTTCCAACATTACAAAACCCATAAGAGAGAAAGATGATATACGTGAAGATAGACAATAACCAGACTAAAAAAAACACCTTTCTAGAACGCGGAACCCAATTTTCTAAGAAGATACCGTCCTGAAAGAAATCATATTTTCCTGTTCATTGATGAACTTTTCTTGAATCAGTTTTGAAGAGAAAACCAAAACATCTGGAAACCTGGCTTGTGCTAGAGGTTCCTCTCCCTCAAGTAGCCAGCCTTTTTCTTCCTTCATGAAATGGAAATGGATGAAGCTAGAGATTCTTATGGAATATGTATGCAAACTTAAGTGTTAACTAGCTGCCTCTCTCATCATCATCAGGTCAGTACAAACCTTCAGGCGATGGTGAAAAGCCTCAGGTGGCTATCTCCCTGCAGCCAGAGTATCATCCCCATTTTGACTTGGGGTTCGGTCAAGCAATGGTAAGTAAATTTTCCCTCGAGTCACCAAGACCTGGGTCCATATAACGACCAGACCACTGATATACATTTTCTTTGCTTTTGGTTTGAGTTGCAAACTGTAGATCTGTGCCAAGTATCCTCTTGTGGACCAATGTTATGGGGTACTTACAACTTGTGGCCCTCCAATTTCGGTTTGTCCCCTTTCATTTCTTCTAGCTTAATTATACTTAATGGAAACTAATGTGGCTTTAAAGTGACACAAATTAGTTCATAGCCCTACTCCGCTTTGTGCTCACTTATGCCTGCAATTATATATATACAATTCTGCAGTCCAACTAGAACTAAATCCAATTCTGCAATTCTGCATTTGCTCATTATCTCTCAATATATTTATTTATTGTAGGGTCGAATGATGCTTCCAATGACCATGGCAACAGATGACGGCCCCATTTACGTGAATGCTAAGCAGTACCATGGTATCATGAGGCGTCGAAAGTCCCGTGCAAAGGCTGTTATTGAAAATAAGTTGACCCGGAATCGTAAGGTGTATATATATATATATATATATATATATATATGTATGTATATGTGATTTCTTCATTTTGAGAATTCATTAGATAATGCTTCATGAGATAAAAAATGGGATCCTTTCATGATATATATGATTTCAGAGAGAGCCAGTCTTGATTTCTGACTTGTCAATCCATTTCTCCTCTTCATATGATCATAGCTTTGGATGATTAACCATAGAGCAGCTCAATTGATGTGGCATTGCGTTAGAATTGTGTAGGCAAACGGTGGCTGAAATTGCTGGTATTTGGAGTATAATTAGATTCTGCCTTCTATATTATTGGACCAACTTCAACATGACTCTACTGTGTGCAATTATTTTCTAGCTACTTCTTTGTAGTACCACAAAACTCCCTAATGAAAAAAATTATTTATTTCCTATAATCTTTTCTTTTTTTTTTTTTCTTTGCCAAATTGCTATGAAATGCATGCGTTAACCCCATTCTGGCTCTGTACTTTGACAGCCATACATGCACTATTCCAGGCATCTTCATGCAATGCGCCGACCGAGGGGATGCGGGGGCCGTTTTCTGAACACCAAGGAACAGGACAACCCGAAAGGAAAACTGGAGGGGAATGGAGGAGCAGATTCTCAGCATACTGGGTCTCAGAGTTCTGAAGTCCTGCAGTCATCATCAGGGAGTGGATCTATGAACTCCCCAAAGGGGGCAAGTGGTGGTGGATCATATCTTTCCGGGTCAGAAGTGACTAGCATGTTCTCCAGGGGAGATATTAATGGTTTCCCATTCCATCACCTCAGCAGGCCACCTATCCATTCCTTTCCACAAATGATGGAAACCGGGCATGGCATTAATGCCATCCCCACCAAGTGGGTTGCAGGCTGCAACCTCAAAATCTGACTAGCTACCGCAACCAAATGGCTAGGAGATCGTCTTCTCCATTTGGTTGGGGCAAGTCCTTCTTGGCTCGAATGCATTAAGGTTTACCTTTGGCATTTTATGGCACGCCTTGCACTCGTGGTGTGCCATGGATGCTGAAGCTTAATGCATTGTAAAAAAAAAAAAACAAAACTTTTCTTTTTGTGCACGAAAATAAGTTGGTGTTTCACCAATGTGGTACTTACCCGAAGCTACTGTGTGTTTTGAGACCCAATTTACGCAGAAGCCCGCTGGCTCTGTTGGTTTCGCTAATCAATGTATAATGCCTACCCTGTGTTTGGTATACTTTGTGGAATAACCAAGTGTGGAACTTGATGTGATCATTTGAGTTTGTGTAATTGCAGTTTGTTTGGACCCATAGAAATGCCTACTCTCTTCTTTCCCCTTTCTTCCCTTGACTTTGTAGAAATGCCTACTCCCTCCTCTTTTCTTACCCCCTTTCTTCGGCTGCTCAATTTTCTTAATGGGTTGATTTCTCTATGACGTAGAAGTTGCAACCTAGATCCAATTATATGGGGATTTGTCTCGAATCTTGTCAACCATACCCCATCCTCTAAATCGCCAACTAATTTAGTATAATCTTTGAAGTTCAGTTTATAAATTTTTGCCTTCCCAATTTGGCATTTCTTTTTATTTTTGTTCCCAATTTTGATGTACCTACGGTATATTAAATTACTCATATGAGCCGGCATCTTGAATCTGTGCAAACTTAATAAAATTTGGCAAATTGCTATTCCTTCACCTACCAAATCTCCTTTACTCCTACCATCTCCCTTTCCTCTGAATGATAACGCTTCCTTTGATAGGATAATGAAACACAGACCACTAGACCAGTACATACCATAGGCAAAGTTTACCAGGTTACGCACTCACTCATCATTATTCTAAACATAAAGATAACCAAAGGAAATACACAAAGCAAATACATGAAACTTAAACGATAGCAAGCAGGCGACGGCGGTGCTGTTTCCTACAATGTCCCTCTCATGTGAGAACAAAAGAATAAATAAATCAAACCCATGATAAAACATATGATCTGTTTGTTAGCCTAAAGTTGGATTAGTATATACTTAAGAGTTTATTATGTTAATTAATTTTGTTTATATACATTAATCAAAGAATTAGTTCAAGATATAATTAACATATGCTTTCTGTTTATCATGCCAACTAATCATGCTTATGATATTAATTGTGTTTTGATTATAATAAACTTTGAATTAGTTTTTGATTTGTATATCAACCAAAGCATGCATATAAACATTGTGGGAGTTTGTGAATGCAATCTCTTACTAATTGGTCAAGAAATCTAGTCTCTTATATGTTTTAATCTCTACAGTATATGATCTGAAACTATTTCTCCCAACGTATTTAAATCTGCCAAGTCTAACAGGAGCAAGATTCAACTTTAGACTCAAGGTGTTAGACGATAGTGGAGTCCCTAATGCCAAAACATGAGTTCCTGAGAGAGTATATGATTACAGTGGTAAAGACTCCACCTTAAGATTTCTCATAGTATAACGATGCCTAAAATTTTTCAGATTAGGAATGTTCATTGAAATGATTGAATATCGAATGTCACTCATTTAAGGTATTTTGAGTTAATTGTTTATCCTCGTATCTCATGTGTGAAAAAGAAGTTTGATGTCAAGAAAGTGTTATTTATTTTTTTGATAAAAAAATTGGTAAAAAATATAATTTGTTACCATGTAGAGTACATGTACTTGTCAAAAATCACATCTAAAATCATATGTAAGATAGTAAAAGTTTACAAACGTTTATAATTTTTAGTTGAAAAAAATTAATAAGGTAATTAAATTGTGCTAATGTTTGGGCCTGTTCTTAAGTTAGAATCCTAAAGTATTTAAAGTTGGGCCATAAGATCAATTGGGCTTTAAGATTTTTTTTTCCTTTGGTCTTTTATTTTTAATTCTTTTTCTCTTTTCGCGAAGGATTCAAACCCCATATTCACCCCCAACCGCACTACCTTTCCACCAACAGCTCATTGTAAATATCCTTTTTTTTTACACTTTCTATTATTCCAATTTCGTCCTTGTACTATACACCTCAATTCAAATTATCCCTTGAGTTTAATTTGGGTGGATTGAATATTTGTGTTTGTAAAATTGGGTCGATTTACCCTCTGAGTTTCAATTTGGGTCGATTCGATGTTTGTGTTTGCAAAATTAGATCAATCTATCCCTTGATCAGAATTATAGTCAAAATTAACTATAATTAATAGGGGTTTAGTGAATAATGCGTCATGCTAAGCTTGAAAAGAGTTAGAACTATTGACGGGGATGAATTAAGTGACGTGGGTGAACAAGAAATTAATGTGTGTCCACTCCGAATTGATCCATTTTTGCAAACTCATGGGACGAATTGACCTAATTTTGCAAAAACAAATATTAAATCGAACTAAATTGAAACTTAAGGACCAAATTGACTCAATTTTACAAACACAGACATTTAGTAGACCCAAAATAAAGCTTAAGGGGGAAACTGGCCTAAAGTGTATAACCAGGGATAAAATTGAGCTTTTTGCCTTATCCAATTTTGCCTGGACTATTTCGAAACTATAATGGATGAATTTCCCAATAAAGATTTTTTGCATACACAAAGACAAAATAAGATGGAGACTTGTTTAAGTGGAATCAAGTCCTCTTCATAAATCTCTATCTTGATTTTGTCTCCCTGATTTTTATGTTCTCTGTTTGTTGAAATTATTTGAATCAATAAAATCCCAGATTGTATCAGGTGGCAAAATTATTTGGACTTGTTGGATTGCATTGTAGCTCCCAAATCTGTCTAAAAGTAGCCACAATTCCTAACACTTGAAAACACCCTCAATCGCTCCCGGAGTCCTACTGACTAACGGTGAGGTCCCTATGCCATTTGTGGGCATCACTACCTAGGGGAAACCTTATATCTATGCCATCCTAGGGCAATTGTCACCTCACTATTGTATTTAGAACCTTCCTCCTTCCTTTCTTCTTCTATCTTTCTCACCACCTCATCTACTATACTTACTCCCCTTTATTACAGTACCCTTAGCCTTTCTCCCTGTCTCTCTATATCTTCTTAACTCCCTTCACCTACACCCCTCCCCCACCCAATCCTCTTGTCCTTCCCTTTCAATGGAGCAGGGGGACTCCTCTGACACTTTTAAAGGCTGTCGCCTTAAACTTAAACGCCACACTGAGGTTGGCAAACGTATAATTACCCTGGCCTTGTTGGACAGGCTGGTGTCTGACAAGCCTATCCTTCCCTTTGTCCTAAATTCCATCATTGATCGAGCTTGGAAGCCCCGTTTTCCCTTGGAGAACAATGAGGTTAAGCCAAAAATTTTCACTTTCTCTTTTGAAAATGAAGGCGACAGGTCTGTGGCTCTTTTGGGGGCACCATGGACCATTGATGGCAATCATCTCTTGCTCAGGGAGTGGAACCCAAGTCTTTCCTTGGATGAGGTGGAATTGAAGAAGTCAGCCCTCTGGGTCCAAGTTATTGGGCTCACCCCGAATGAGATTGGAGAGGAGAACTGTGGTGACATTGCAGCCATGATGGGGGAGCTGATTAGGGCAGATTTCTCCCCTTCGGGAGAGGGCTTGGCTTATAGTAGCATTATGAGGCTGAAGATGTTAATTGATGTTGATAAACCTCTGGTTCCTGGTTTCTTGAATGAGAGGGAGGACGGTGAAGACGTGTGGGTTCAGTTCAAATTCGAGAAGCTCCCGGATATTTGCTACAACTGTGCTCGTATGGGTCACGTCTAGAAGAATTTTTGCTTCCCTAAGTCCAAGTTTCCCATGAAGTATTTGGTGGCGATGAGGGCAATGCGGGCGGAACACTAGGTGCGTCATGGCTTTGAGAAGCGTGAGACAGATCTCGCAGCTAATGAGGAGTTCAGAGATGCTGCTGACCATCTTGAGAAGGAGGCAAAAGGGAGTAGTGAGAGGCTGGTTACGCTGATGGTAGCTGCTGGGCTCGAGGAGTCAGCTGTTTTGGACATGTGCAATGCTTTACGAATTGAGAAGCCTGACGTGACAGAAGTTCTAAAGCATGAGTTGCCTTATTTGTGCAAATTATTTGATGGCAAGTTGAAAGGGGTGGACACGTCTGCTGTGAAGCCACCAAAACTGTCAAGAATCAAAGTGGTCCATCAGTTAGAGGAGGGTCAGACTTCTTCTATTTCCTCTTCCCTGTCGGAGCTGTCGGTGGGTCCTCATCTACAAGTTGCACACAAAAGGAAGTCTGAGGGTCCTGGGTCCCAACACCTCTACAAGCGAGCCAGATCAATCACCAAATCTCTTTCAAAACCTCTTCCTTTAAAACCCACTATACCTACCCACCCAAGCCCAGAGAAAACCCAAGCCCAACACACCTCTCCTACCCACCCAACCCTATCTATACCAGACGCACAATCTATGGTCCCTCCTTTACCGGGCCTTTCCCAAGCCCAACTCACCAGCCCTACCAACCAATCCAATCTTATCCCCACTTTTGAAGCAAAATCTGTTGGACCTTCCTCTCTAGGTCCTTTCGTACTAAGCCCACAGCTCCCTTCTCTTGACACCCCCCCAACCCCAACATATCCCCCAATCTGCACCGTTCTCTTTGGGTCAAACTCCTACCATCCCGCCAATTCCAGGTAGGAGATCAAACCTCAAAAAGCTAGCCCGCTTAAACTCACCCCCAGCACAACATCCTCTACCTAATTCTCCACTTATAATCCTTGAATCTTCCTCATACCCACAGCTGGCGTCACTGGCTATTTCCCCTGATAATCCTTTCAACCATGGGATGGGATCCTAGCAGCCTCGCAGCGGGGTGCAAGAGACCTCTTGTGATTACTCAGCCTCTACGTGTGTAGTGTCACCCAAGAAGCATGTTTCTGATGAAGTTGCGGTAGATGTCTCACCCAGTTCCCTTTCTCCGTGTTCCGTCGATCATCATGAGTTGTTTAGGGTGGAACTGTCAGGGTCTCAAGAATCCCTGGGCAGTTCGTCGCCTGTACACTCTCTTGAGGAGTAAAAACCCAACTGTTGTGTTCTTGTCTGAAATGCAGAGACTAAGGGAGGAGATGGATGAAGTCAAACGGAGGGTTGGTTTTGATGAAGGGGTGTACGTAAGGTGCGTTGATAGAGGAGGGGGTCTTGCACTTCTGTGGAGGAGTGAGGTCCAGATAAGGGTATTGTCTTTGTCAGTCAATCATATTGATGTTGTTGTTGATGGTTTAGGGGAGGCTCAGTGGCGCTTAATGGGTTTTTATGGGGATCCCATTGCGAGTGAGAGGGGCAGGACTTAGAGGCTCCTAAAAGACCTAAAGGGGGCGTGTAGTCTACCATGGGTGGTTCTTGGTGATTTCAATGAAGTTATGAGAAGGGAGGAGAAGAGGGGTAGGATTGCTAAGCCTGAGAGGCTTATGAGAGCCTTCAGAGAGGCTACAGACTTTTATGGCTTGCGTGATTTGGGCTTTAAGGGCCATCCTATGACTTGGGATAATGGTAGGGAGGATGTGCACAATGTTCAGTTACGGTTAGAAATGGTGATGGGCTCACTGTCTTGGCAGGGCCTATTTCCAAACTATAAGGTCCACCATCTGGGATATAACGGGTCTGATCATCGCTCTATTAGCGTGGTTTTAAATCAACGGCCTGGTTTTTCCGGAAGAGGATGAGCTAAGAGGAAGTTTGAGGAGCACTAATGCCGTGACGCTGAATGTGAGAATATCATCAGGAGCATCTGGGCTGGGGGGTTGGGTACGAACTCGATACTTGATGCTGGTCAACGAGTGGAGGAGACTCTTTCTTATCTCATTTCTTGGGACGTCTCAACTTTTGGTAATATCCCTAGGGAGATCAGGCGTGTTAAGAGGATGCTTGATTGCCTCGCCTCCATGTGGCCTTCTAGGGAAAGAGTACAACATAGAAAGGAGCTACAACTGAAGCTGGACGAGCTGCTAGAAAGAGAGGAAGTCTTATAGAGGCAGAGATTGAGAGCACCCTGGTTGGATCAAAGCGATGGTAATACTACCTTTTTTCACAAAAAGGCAAGCATGAGGAAGAGGAAGAATGAGATTGTTGCGATTGTGGATGAGGATGGTGTGTCCCGATCTAGCGAGGAGGGGATCATGTCTACGGTGGTTCGCTACTTCAATATGATTTTTACCTCGGTCCCAAGCTCCCTCTCTTCTGTCAACATGTCAGCACTAGTGGGTCGTATTTCTATGGAGTTGGGTGGACTCCATTCAATGCCCTTTGGGCCAGCGGAGGTAAAGTCTGCTCTTTTTTCATATGAAACTAGGAAAGGCACCAGGTCCTGATGGGATGCTTCCCAGGTTCTTCCTATCCTACTGGCACATCATTGGAGCTGACATAACACAGTGTGTCCTACGCACTCTCAATGAGGGAGTGATGCCACCTGCTATGGGAGCTTCCCATATTACTCTGATTCCGAAGTGTAAGCATCCTAGGACGATGGCAGATTACAGGCCAATAAGTCTCTGTAATGTGCTTTACAAGATTACCTCTAAAGCCATCGCCAACCGCTTAAAGATGCATATGCCACAGATTATTTCACAGAACCAGAGCGCGTTTGTCCCGGGAAGGCTAATCTCAGACAATGTTTCAATCACGCATGAGATGCTCCATTGTCTTAGAAGGAAGAAAAAAGCGAAAGAAGGGGTTTTTGCTTTGAAACTCGACATGTCGAAGGCTTATGATAGGTTCGAGTGGTCATATCTGCGGAGGATGCTGGAGATCATGGGGTTCCCTCTGTCCTTTTCTAATCTCATTATGAGCTGTGTTGAGTATTCTTTCTACAGGATTATGGTGAATAAGGAATACTCCCCAACTATTATACCGCAAAGAGGTTTGAGGCAAGGGGATGCGCTATCCCCGTACCTCTTTCTGTTGTGCAGTGAGGGGCTATCGGCTTTGCTTGATACGGCAGAGACAGCCGGGGAGTACGATTCTTTTGCCGTCTGCACTGGTGCCCCGAAGGTTACACACCTTCTTTTTGCGGACGATTGTCTCATTTTCTCAAAGGCCTCAATTAAGGGCGCTAGGGCCTTGAAGAGGATCCTACAGGAGTATCAAGTTTTATCTGGCCATAAGGTGAACCTAAACAAGTCTTCCATTATTTTCAGTCCTAATTGTGCCGAGGAGCTCCAAGAGGGAATTAAGGCGATAATTGGTGTACAGGAAGAAGGCTGCCAAGTTAAATACTTGGGTCTACCTCCTATTGTAGGGAGAGCAAGGCGAACTATTTTCCAGGACATCAAGGAAAAGGTGTGGAGCAGAATCAAGGGTTGGAAAGGAAAACTTCTCTCCAAGGCTGGTAAAGAGGTCCTTGTCAAGGCCGTTGCTCAGGCCGTACCTGCATACGCTATGGGGGTTTTTAAACTCCCACAGGCACTATGCCACGAACTGGAAAGTATGATGGCCCGTTTTTTGTGGGGAAGTTGAGACAACGATAAGAAAATCCACTGGATGAGTTGGCGGAAGCTCTGTAGGCCGAAGAAAGAAGGTGGATTGGGTTTTCGGGACCTCACTTCTTTCAACATGGCCTTGCTAGCAAAACAGGGGTGGCGGTTGTTGAAATTCCCTGAGTCCTTATGTGCAAGGCTTTTAAGGGCTAAGTATTTTAAGGGGACGGATTTTCTTCATGCGAAACTAGGGTGCAGGCCCTCGTTTACTTGACGCGGCATATGGGAGGGGAGGTCGACGCTTTTGAAGGGCTTGGTGCGACGAACGGGAACTGGTCGTCGAACTTTCATTCGTGATCATCCATGGATGCCTAGACCATGGAATTTCAAACCTGTATGTTTTAAGATTGACCCGGGAGATTAGACCTTGGATAGCCTTATGTGCCTCAACCCAAGAAGATGGGATATGGTGAAGCTCAACAATATGTTTATGCCAATGGATGTGGAAACCATATGTGCAATTCCTTTACCTCAGGAGGAGGTGGATGATGGTTGGGCATGGCATTTCTCCAAGAAAGGTTTCTTTACCACTCGTAGCGCCTATCATGCAGCGAATACCTTTGCTGGCTCAGTCACTAGGCAAGAGGCGTCGGGGTCAAGGGAGGCGCAACTGGGGGATTTTTGGAAGAGCCTATGGTATTTCCAAATCCCAAACAAGACCAAGAATTTTTGTTGGAGGGTGGCTCATGGGATCTTACCGATGAAAGTCCACCTGTCGAGGAGGAAACTGCAGGTTGATGAGAAGTGTGAACGCTGTAAACAGGTACCAGAATCCACAGTTCATGCCCTCTTCGAATGCCTAACATCCCTTGCTGTATGGAGGCTAACCAAATGGGGAGAGGGAGGCCCCGACCCCCCGACGGATGATGTGCCATGCCATTTGGAGTATATTTTGAAGCATGAGTCGAGGGCAGATACGGGTTTGACTTGTATTATTTTGTATTCTCTATGGCAGGAAGAACAGGGTGTGTTTTAAGAACAGAGCAAAGCACCCAGTTAAGATCCTCGACTCAGCACGTAGGCTGCATGAGGAGTTTTTGGAAGTCAAATGTAGGAAGCAACGATCAGGTCCTCAGGGCCTGCCCAGGGCCAACCGAGCACAAACCTGGTCTAAGCCTCAACCTGGAGTTGTGAAGATCAATACTGATGCTGCAATCTTCACTAAGGAGGGTGTTGGTGGTATTGGTCGGGTGCTGAGGAACCACAAGGGTAATTTTCTGGGAGTTTTTGCAGGAAGAATCCAAGGTATCACTGACCCTCTTCTGTTGGAATCACTGGCGCTTCGAGAGGGCCTTATAAAGGCGCGGGAATTGTCTCTCTAAGCGGTTGTGCTGGAAACGGACTCTCAACTCTTCCAGCAGGCGGTGATTTCGAAGGAAGAGGACTCTTCTATTTTTGGTGTTATAGTTAGAGACATTCTTTTGTTATCTAGGAATTTCTCTTTGTTCCATTGCTCTTTCGTACCTAGACAATGTAACCGCGTAGCTAATGCAATAGCGCGGATGTCTCTCTTTGTAATGTCCACCACTTTTGGACCACCACACCTCCTCTTCAGATTTGGAGTCTGTTAGGGGAAGACTGTAATACTTTCAATCAATGATATGAAAACAATGCCCAAGGGGCCATTCATCAAAAAAAAAAAAAACACCCTCAATCCTATCATTGAGATCGAAATCTATGACCCTTTAAAATCCAAATCAAGAGAGATGTCATTATACTACTATGTAGTAGTGTTAGCGAAGATGGTGATTAGTATTTAATAAGGATGATTTTATTATTCTTTTGTCGCTGATTTGGGTCTGGTCTTCCACAAATTACAAATGTGATTGATGTATTGTCACTGGTCCAATATTTGATGATATAGCCCAACCCATTTAAACCGAATTAACCCAACAAGAAGCGACCAGAAAGAAGTACCAATCTTATTTCCGTCCGACTCGGAAAGAAAAAAAGGTACCAATCTTATCTGTCAGTGCCACCCCATCATCAAATTATTTCCCTCCCTCTCAGTTCTCCCATCCCATCCAGGGGAAATGCCAGCTCCCTCCATGGCAACCTCAACTCTTGCCCCTCCTTCTTGTTCTTCTTCGCCGCTTCACACCATAACCAAAACCTCAAACCTTATCTCCACCACTCGCTCCTCACTACACTTCCGGGCAAACTCCTCCTTGTCCTCCAAACCCTTTAACCCGGTTGTTCTAATTAGACCCCTCCTCCCTGTCTCTCCCACCCGCTTCCTCCCACCTCTTGCTGCCTCATCATTTGATGGTGAAACTCAAGAAAATGAGCCCCAATATGAAGCAGCAGCAGAACATGAACAACGGCAACAACAACAACAACCTGTACAAGCATCGGAATCCGGGCAGGAACCCAGGCTTTATGTGGGTGGCTTGCCATATTCTATGACTTCTGATGAACTCGATCAGGTTTTCCAAGAAGCTGGTCGCGTCGCCTATGCCAAGGTTTTTACTTTGTTTCCCTGTTTCTTGGCTTCATTTGTCAAATTGGAGTTGGCGTCAAAGTAAAAGTTTGTTATTTTGGTTGGATTTTTTGAATTAGGTTATCTATGATCGTGCTACGGATCGGAGCAGGGGTTTTGGCTTTGTGACAATGGACACTCTCGAAGAGGCCAAAGAAGCGATTAAAAAGTTCAACGGAGCAGTAAGTCTCATTCCTCTCCTCTCATTTTCTTCTTTCTTTTTAGCATATGATTCATTGTCCACGCATTGGGATATTCGGGTATCAGTCATTCTCTTACTCCCTGCCTCGTACATTGCTAGGACTCTAATTGACTGACCAAAGTTTTGTTCTTGATTTCTTTCTGATTACAAACAAGTCATATATATATGGTAATTCTTATGGTTGTAGAGTGGAGCAGCAGCACTATTCAATCAGCACATCCTAATCCTTGCTTATGTTATTGACTACTCTCCCTGAGCATTCATGCACGTTAACTTAATTTAATGCATGTTAGTCAAAGGTTAGGGGACGAGCATCATTGATTTCAGCTCTTCTCAGACAATAGATTCATGTCGCTTGGGGTTGTGCGCAGAAAGTTGGAGGTCGAATTTTGACGGTGAACTTCCCAGAAGTGCCAAAGGGCGCTGAGAGGGAAATCATGAGACCAAGGATAAGAACAAGCTACAAGGCCTTCGTAGACACCCCATACATGATCTATGCAGGAAACCTCAGTTGGCGCCTCACATCTGACGATCTTAGGGATGCCTTTTCTGAGCAGCCCGGTTTAGTAAGTGCCAAAGTCATCTATGAGAGAGACACCGGGAGATCTCGAGGTTTCGGCTTTGTCTCGTTCAGCTCCGCTGAGGATGCAGACGCTGCTTTAAATTTCATGGATGGGGTGGTAAGACTGATTTGGGCCATTTCATCTTTTGCTTTCTTGCTAACTTTTTGCCTTACTTTTCCAATGTTTTGATCCTGTTAATTTTTTGTAATTGCAACAACTAGGAAGTGGAAGGACGGCCTTTGCGTCTGAATCTGGCTGCACAAAAAGAACGCCCTCTTGCTACAGATACTAGTAACACAGAAAACAGCATTGAGGACGGTGAATTGATATCGAGCATTGGAGCCTGAGAGAAACTGGTGCAATAGGTGCTTATGTTATGTTAGTGGCAACACTAAGCTAGAGTCATCATTTGTGGAAGTATATAGCACTCCACTTTCTTTCAATGTTCGGGAATCTACTTGCCAATTGACTGCTTAACTTACTGTCTTTTTTTACTTCCCCTGCTCCGTTAGAGTGTACAAAGTGGCTTTTGCAGGTTAAAAAGCAATGTAGGTTGATTATCTTAATTGCATATGCAACTTTACTTACTGCGATGTAACTTTTATTGTGTAAAATCTTAATTATTTTGCAAGCAGAATAACCTTCTTTCATTTGATTTGGTTTGATGGTTTCACTTGGATTTTCAGATTTTCCAGCAGTAGCTACCAGTGCGTACGATCTCTTTAATCCAAGTATAAAACGTATCTCGTCGTAATAATATTACGAGGTTAAATGCATGATGTATCCCAACCTCCGCTGCCCAAACCTCCAAGAGGTTCGGATTAGTAAAAATATGTCAAATACAAAGCATATTCATCATCTAAAAAATTGCCTAGAAATTCCGCAAAGGCGACCGGCTATTCTGCCAAACACCTTACAATGAGAAGCATTACTCTTTGACAGCCACAAATGGATGAAAGGAACTAAAAGTAGGGAAATTTTCAAGAGAAATCATGTGTTCATTCAGCATCACGATGGCCGGCAAGAAGAGCATCGGCAGCAGAATCCAAGTCCTGTGGAAAGAAAACCCTGCAAAAGAATACAAGGTCTATAATTGCATTGAAATTGAGCTCTCTTGCAATGATGCTTTTAGCATTCCAGTTGAAAAGACAAACTAAAAGCACCAAATGATGAAGCAATCGCTTGAAAACTTAACCACGTCAAGATGACTCCACTTTTGACATAACCGACATTGTTCTACTGATAAATCGGAGTCCTAATTTCGCACCCTGATTTTGTGCATTAGAATTATTTAGTGAAATCACAAACTTCGTTGGGAGTAGCTACAGTGCTTCGTTGATGCATAAATCAGCAACAGAAGAATAAAGAGAAGTCTGTGCTTACCTGCAGGTGTTATGGTAAATAGTTTTGCTGACTTGCTCTACGTCAGCAATGCCTTTACAGCCAGATACAACCTCCAGAACTTGCCTGGGAATAACAGCCAAATTGGTTAAACAGGCATACACAAAACTTGAGAGCAACATATTCTCGTAGATGAAGGGGCTACTGATTCCCACATTTCCTTCAGAAGAGGCTAATATGGAATCCTTGATTGGAACCCCTTAAAAGCAGTATGTCTTAATATGAAGGCGTTTCAGAGTATAAGATATTATACAAACGAATTCCACAATTTTACTTCATGGAATAAAAGATTGTGCTAGAGGTATATAGTTATTGAAGTAAAGGCTGAGTTGTAAGTTCGCCTAATGACTATAAATAAGCAGCATGGCATAAATTATATAATGGGAAACTGTTGATTCTTTGGCTTATGACTTATAGCCAATCATTTATTCAAACGCTAAAAGCATCAGTTAAAACTAGTTATAACTAACTCATTTACAAAGTCATTAAAGGAATTTTTATATCCTAAACAACTTACCGAACCAAGCAAGGTTCATTGCGGCCCTTGACAGTCTTATCTTGGTCATATTTCTCTTTCTTGCTAGAAGGCCACAAGGATTTCACAAAACTGATCCCAGCATGAGTTCTCTTGATTTCACAATAAGGAGAATCTGTTTCAATCATCATCCTCTCAACCGGAATGCCCTTCACAACATCCAGATTTTCACTTGTTTTCAGAGAGCAGCCATTTATACCTGTGTACTAACATTCAGTAAAATCACCATAAATGTAGTCAACCAGAACTTGAAAATACCTCATGTAAACTATTAAAATTTCATGCAAGCTAACTGACTTGAAAACCATGAAAAAGAAAAGAAAAGACAAAATCCTAACTTAGAAATGGGCACTGAGCTCCCTTCAGTTGGACTAAGCCTGCAGATAAGAATTGCAACACAAACATGGCCAATTCAAGAGAGCAAGAAAAATTGCACACAGATTGTTTTCCTCACATCATAAATCGAATATAAACTTCAGCCACCAACGAAAATGCTATCAAGTCCTGCATTAGAAACTCTGTATCTACAGTATGAGTGAGGTACCGTAAAGACACCTGTTTTCATGGGATAAACATCTGAAGATCAGTCACTACTGCATTTACATAACTGCCTTCAAAGTAACCGTTAAAATTTTTTAATGGCAATTCAGATAAAATTTTCTATATTTGTGATCAAATTTGTACAAAGGCAGTGGCAGGAGATATCTATATTGCTCCGTTTCAAGTCTTGGTGCATCATCATTCCTCAGTATACAACATCAATGAACATTCAAATAGCTTGAGCTACTGCCAAATAATCTCCTTCGGGTATGTGCTTGTAATCTTTCCCTTTTCTTTTCATAATGCTTTTATTTTGCTTTCAAGCAAGAAGTCTCATTTCCCATGTGCAAGACTTGGGTATACCAGGAACCTTCTGTCTCCAAGAAATGTGAATGAAATTTCAAATAAGGCATTTCAGGGGGCTTACATATTTCATATCCAATGGTAGTGTTATGACCACCAGTCAAGAATCGTGTCACCAGGTGACTCACTGGTTAATCAAGGTCGATGGCAAGGGTCAATGGCCTTGCACTTGCCCTTCCATGAATGACCTAACACAGGCCTGTCAAGGAGAGCCTGGGACCTCATTAGAGAGAGCTCCAAGCTCATATGTTTTAGCAAGAGTAGTTTGGGGCGGGCTTCTTACTAATGATATGGCCTTTAAGTAGGGCTAAGAGTAATACAGAAAATAGAAATATCTTGGAACACAGAAATAGGAATAAATTCTAGTAAGGAAACAACTTTATGATAATAAGAGGAAACTATCTTTAGGATAATGACAATCTGGAAAGCAATACTGAAAATCGGAAAGTCCCAAGAAGAAGCAAGATAACTTATTCATTTGTGGTACCAAGTGTGACTATGGCCCACAAATGATTTCACAACAAGTATGATAAATGAAAAAAATTAGGAAACCATGAGTGTCTTTGATTCTCGCAAAATGCGTGCAAACGTGAGGAATGTGCAACATTTTGGTGACAAATGCATCAAGCATTTCAAGAAGAGCAACCAATAAAATTTACACTCATCAAACATCACAGTTAAGAAAAGAATTCAACAGAGACAAAGCTAGAAATAGCAGGAGTAGCAGACCTATATACATATTGCTGAACCTAAGGAGTTTATCACAATCTTCTGCACTACCAGTAAACGAATGAGTGACCCCGCCAGTAAATCTGTAGTATTATAAGAGAAGATGAACACAGATAAATAAACTTGAACATGCATCAAAGAGGTACAGCTATAGTATTGTAAACCAGTGATTATTTTTAAGAAGATTTTCACAAGAATGCAAATATCCGCTATCTCACTGAATTTTTATTCATTATCCGTGTAGACAAATCTCACCTATGTTTGTTACGCTCTACAATTTCACAGAAGTCTTCAGCAGCTGCACGCATATGTAGAAACATAGGCAGCTTTGTGTGATACGCTAATTCAAACTGCTTCTCGAAATACCTGTTCTCCCAACATTGATCGTGTAACAAACACAAAACTGATTGTAAGAAAACGGGAGGAAACTAAACATCGAAGGAGCAAATAGGGCCACAGAGAAATGTCCGTCTCAAACATTAACTTACTTCTTTTGAGTATCTGCTGGGCAAAAGTGAAGCCTGTCATAATCCAGTCCACACTCACCAATGGCCACCACCTATGTCCAACATCAAATAACAAAGTCCATGATCAAAAAAGCATTTAAACAGCCCGTCAATCTGTTAGGGGAGAGAAATATGTAGTGAACGATACGCAAAATCCTAGAACAATTTACTACCATCAAAGATGCATACATACTAAACAATCTGTAAATAATCATCCGTTGTCATTGAATTATGAATTGAAGCGTCAAAGTGTACCTTCCCTTTCTGGATTCCTTCCTTGGCAAGTGATAATAGAGCCTGGAAATGCTTCTCAGGGTCCCCACTTTTTTCAAACTCCTGAATCAAAAACCAACATTTAAATAATTCCCTAGCCATAATGCAAAACTCGCTGAGATGCACAAAACACAACAGGTAACAAAATCTCAAGGAAAATATATATATTTTCTCCCAAAAAAAATATATATATATCAACCTTGCACCTAGTTGGATGGACTCCAACAGTGCAAAAAAGCCTGCCTGGACAAAACAAAAAGTTCCATCCAAAGTTAGCAAAAGCTACATACTCAAAAGTTGGAAGAAGAAAAATGATTAAAAGAAAGGAGGTATTATGTAGCCGGTCCTGACCATCGGTTTCTGCGATTGCAAGAGCTTCCTTGGACTCCTCAAGGGACCCACCAGTGACCTGCAACCATAAACCCAAGTTACCAAGCTCTGTGTTTTTTAAAGCCAAAAACAAAAAATCAAACGAGAATTAAAGAGGAAAAGGAGGTAGGGTGTGATAAGAGCAGCACAATGATTCGGTCCACACCAGCGCTCCATGCGCGGGTAAGAACAGCAGCGATATCGGCTGCGTGGTATTGCTTCCCGTTGTACATGCCTTTGAACATCCCATCTGAGTGCGAATTTTGGGTGAATTTGTGAGCTTTTTATGGAAAAAAAATGTATACAAACACACACATGTCTTGTTCGATGAAATGCCTCAAAGAGTGATCGATGACCAAGGTGGGGACTCACCTGTGAAGTTGACTGCTATATCTGTTCCGGCACACCAAATGACAGAAACACATATTATTTAACTATCCATCTTTCTTTTGTAGAGAGAAGAGAAGAAAAAGGCATAAGAAGTAGGTAATAACACTTGCCTATCATGCGTGTTGTTGCCATGGTAATAACACTTGATACGCAGATTTCTACTACCTTGGTTGCTACCAAGCCTTCTTACTACTTAGGCTGCTGCTGGCATAGACTCGCTCGCACCTCGCTCTCCACTCCACCTATTCGCCCCCTATGTTTAAGTTACTGGTTTTGCCCCACGTGCGCACGTGTCATGGTTTTTCTTTTCTAAAACTTAAAATCCTTATTAATTATCATAATTTTGCCAGAAAAAAATATCATTAATTATCATAATGATATTGTATATTTATGATTGGTAGTTGTAAATACACAAGTAAAGCAAAGGTAAGTAATTATTATATAGATGATAGTCATTAACTTAAGAATAATAATTTATTTTTTTTTTATTTTAACCTTCTTCTAAATAATTTTTAGTTGTCTATGTAGGTCCAAATTTTTTAAGAGGGAACAAATTATCCTTATTCACTTGATCGCATGTTTTGATATGATTGATGCCTAATAATTTGGTTTGGTGAACAACTTAGCAAGTAAAAAGAGACGATTAGGCAAGACTTAGAGAATATTGAGAATGGCACTTCAGGACGAGAACTTTCCCTTGTTTGTGAGGGGATAATGACTCGGCGAGTCCTATATCTTTTTTCAAAATCTCATTTGAATCCTAAAAAAGAAAAACGCCTATTTCGAGTCCTATAACATTCAAAAATTACACCATTCGAGTCCCCGTCAATGTTTCCGTCTATTTCTTGCTGACATGGCAGTTAAATATATACATGGAAAATGATAAAATTAAAAGAAATAACTAAAAAAATCTGAAATTAATAATTAATCAATAACAATTAATAATATTAAGTCAATGGAAATACTAATTAATGACCATTAATGATAACCAATCACAGTCAATGACAATTAAATAAAAAAACAATTGCAAATTCCTGCCTCGCTAACCCTTCCCCCTCCTTCACCAATTGAAACACCACCACCACCTCACCTCGCCCACCACCACTCCTCCTCCTCCCAAATAGTCGTCCTCCTCCACTCCGACTTTTCTCGCTCCATCAAACCAAAATCCATATTCAAGACGAAAATAAAGAGAACTGAAACAAAGAAACACTGAAAATTGAAAAACCCAACAATAAAGAACAGAAGCAAAACTCTAAACTTGAAAACTCGCAGGATAAGAAACCACAGCATAGTTCTGATTTCACCACTAGGAAACAACAAGGCGACCAAAATAAACACCATTTTGCATTAATTCTCATGCCAAAAAACTACATGGCTCGAAACCCACACGGCAAAATCAGTACAAGCATAAAGGTTTGTACCTTTGTCAACTGAGGGGTTTACACACGAAAAGAAGGAACAAATGTAACAGCCCGGGTAAAATTTTTGATTTTTACCGGGACTGTAAAAATCTTTTTACCGTGATTTACTGTTGAATTAATCTTGGGTAATTAATTCAAGGTAAATCGGGCATCGTTTTTCGAAACCGAGAGTTTTTCCGCGCTCGTGATTTTTCCGTGGATTTTTCGGACCGAAGTCGTTATTTTTCGGGTCCCGGGATTTTCGGAAAAATCACACCGGAAAATAACTAAGGGGGTATCAGTTATTTTCTGGTCCGGACCGAACTCGCTTCATAATGCAGACAAGCTGCATTATTTGAAGCTTCACATGTGGAACAGTAAAAAAAAAACAGTTTAAAGCCGGAAGAAGAAAGCAGGAAGGGAAAGGAGAGGAGAAGAAAAAGAAAAAGAGAGGAAAAAAAAAAGAGAAAAGAAAGAAGAGGAAAAAAAAGGGAGAGGAAAAGAAAAAAAAAGAGAAGAAAGAAAAAAAAGAAAGAAGAAAGGAAAAAAAAGAAGAGAAATAAAAAAAAAAGAGAGAAGAAAAACTGAGAGGGGAAGAAGAAAAATAAGAAGGAAAAAAAAAAGAAATGGGAATCGGATTGAAAAAAAGAAGAGAGAAAATAGGAAAAAGAGAGAAAATTAAATAAAAAAAAGAGAAGGGGAGGGGAAGAGCAGCTCCGGCCACCGTCACCTCTGCCGCCACCGAGCCACCGCACGCGTCACCACCCTGGCATCGTCTTCCCCACGATGTCGCCGACCGGACGACACCTCCACCACCCGCCTCTGCCGCCCGACGCGCCGTCAACGGCAGAGAACCCGCAGCTGAAACGGGTCAGATGGACGGGCCGTTCCACCGCCACCGGTCTTCCTCTCGCACTGCCTCGCTGAGCAGCCGTCGCCCTTACCTCGCACCTCGCTGTCGCCCTTGCTCGCGATGTCTGCACCGCCGCCTCGATCCCATCGCGTCGCGCCGTCGACTTGCTGCTGAGTTCGGGTCCCGAAGGTGTGTGACCCGTTTCTCCAACGGGTCAGCTGGGTATGGGCTGGTGCGGGCCTGGCCTTGGTTTGGGCTTGTGCCTCAAGCCCTGGTATGGGCCTCCATGCCTAAGCCTGCAAGTTGATCCGTTGGGTTGTTTCAGTTGGCCCAGTCCGGATTTTTTTAAAATATATATATGTAAATATGTATTTATAATTTCTGGGAATCTAACTAAAATCTGAAAAAAAATATGTTTACTTTGGGAAATTATGGTCAATTTAATTCTGGTATTTTGAGAAAAATATAAATATATATACTTTGATAAATAATTAAGTTAAGTCTTGGAAAACTTTTACTAATTGGAAAAATATATATATACCATGAAATTAATTTCTGGAAATTTAATATATGTATTATTTTCTCTAGAAAATTATGGTTGAGGAATATATATATATGTACTTTGAAAATTAAAGGTAATTATATTTTGTGTTCGAAAATATTATTGTATATAAATTTAGAAAAAGATAAATACTATATAGATATTTTCTGAAAATTATAAATACGTTATTATTTTTCTGGAAAAATTAAGGAGATTATAATTTTGGAAAATTATAATTATTTTATGAAAATATTTTGAAAAGAATTTTAATTAAAGTATGGTACCGAAATTATATTCGGATATACGTACGGTATAATATTTTCGGTAAAAAGATTATAATAAAGGATAAGAACCGGGATGGGTATTTCGCAGTTTTGGCATCATAGTATACCGATTATGTGCATTTATGTGTATTTATTGTCTTGTGGTATAGGTTCGGATATCAAGCAGTTTCCCCGAGGAGCCGGCGTCGGACCGGTCATTGTCTCCGAAGTTGAGTAATCGGCCAAGGTGAGGATGGATTTCCTTCAATATGTGCCTGTATTACTCGGTTATTGTGCTTGATGTTTATTGACTGTTGATGATTGCATTTGTTGTGATTGTTGTCGGGATGTTTATCCCAGTATTTTGATTTGGTATTTTTGGAATGTTTATCCCCGTGTTGATTTTCTGTGTCTTTTGGTTCAAAGTATAAAATGGATTAAATGATAATTTGTGATAAGGATGTCGATCCTTGATTTTGGATAGGGATGTCTATCCCGGTATTTTGGTTAGGGATGTTGATCCCTGTGATTTGATTTTAATGACGGTAATATAAGTGTCACGTGATAAGTAGTGGTACGACTCGATGGTTTAAGACTATTTCATGGTGGCCGTGACCTGGGTTACTTGCGATAAGCATGTCTATGCTTGAGATGTCTATCCCGTGATTATTTTTGGGATGTCGATCCCTGGGTTCTTTGGATTTGGTCTGGCACCCGGAATGTGTTGATAACCAGGTCTGACCCATAGCTTATCCGTGACGGGGCCCGGAAAGATAAAATTGGAAATTGGATTTTATTTGAGTCTTCTGGTCTTGGACCAAATTTGGGTCGAGTCTTTTGGTTTGGCTGTTGTGCCTGTTTTTGACTTGAGTAATTATAGTGCATATTGATTGTCTTTCCTTCGTTGGTGAGCACTTCAGACTCACCCCTCACCTGCGGGCTTTCATCCCGTAGGATGAGTTATTTTTGGTACAGGATTGGTGCATACCAGACAGGCTGCGGCGTTATCCCTTGGACAGGACTTGGATCTATAGTTTGCATCTATGTTGCATACAGTGTTTATGTAAGTTATTAAGTCTTCCGCTGTGCATACTTTTGTTATTATTGGGCCATTGGGTCGGTTGAGTTATTATTGTTGTTTTTACTTTGGGCTGTTGAGCCCGGATTTTTGTTGTATACACTGTATGCTGGGCTTGGTATGGTTGGGTCGTCACAGTTCCGGCACGTGTTTACTGTGTACGGTAAATACGGGTCGGGACGTTTCATTTTGGTAGCGGAGCGGGCATTAGGTCTTGTTGGGCAGTCCTTGTGTGTTTGTTGTTCTTGTTGCATAGTTCGCTCCAATTGTTTATTATTTTATATCATTTTAGTTAGTGCATTATGGATCCAATCAAGGGACGCCAGCTGTCGCAGAACATACACATATGAGGTAATGATGCCATAAATAAGCGGAAATATAAATATTATTAATAATACTAATAATTTCATTACAAAGATAAACATTACATTGATATTTTATAAAATAAAAATACATTTATCGCCTTGGAACGACGTTGACCCTGAAGCTAGTGGGGTCATTGTTGATGTTGACTTGGATGCTGTCGCTCCACGAGAACCACATGCCGCCTGCGTTGTTCTGGCCGGGAAGTTCGAACCGGTTTGCTTGAGGGAACCGGAGTGGGATGAGACCGTGATCGTCTTGAGGCTGCCACTGGGTCTCCGTGAGAAGAACCATGCTCGGTGTGTATTGGTTCTTCAGGTCCCTCAGGGTACATGAGAGCTCCTGGGAACGCCTTGCGACTCCTCTGCAGTTCCACACCAGTAGCCGGGCCTTTGGCCAAGTTACGGGCAGACGAGCTACTCTGGGCATGCTCTGGGCAGTCATCGAGAGCTGGTAGTAGGTGCCTTGCTCCAGGGTATGGCAAGTGGACTCTAGGTTGAACTCCTGAAGCCTTTCGGAGATGAAGAACATGATGGAGTTGGCCGATCCATAGTAGGAGGTCCTCAGAGTGCCATGGTCCTCCAGGAAGAACGTCTCTTCCATGGGTGTGACAAAGAATCGCGATGAGTAGAGTTCGTTGACGAAGACCAGACGTGGCATTCTGCCAAGCTCGTTCGGTAGTTCTTCTTGACGCTCGTCGACCATGCTGTAGGCCAGACGGTTCCTTCTACCTAGATTGGCACCTTCGACGAAGAAAACTAATGATGGAGCAGGCATCGTGTTTTGGAAGCGTGGGTATTTTGTTTTTTCTGAGCGTTGTGGTTTTGTTTTTCTGAACGTTTGTTGCTTTTAAATGTTTTTGAAGAATTACACCTCACCGCTCCGTCTTTTATACTCTTATGGGGAGCGTGATTACCGTTTTCGATTTTCAAGATTTTGCTTTTTGAAAAATTTGCCGTTACTTTCATTTATTGCCTTGTTACTCTACACGTTTTTCGGGCTACTAATGCCAGAGTTTTTCACCATTTTTCCATCTCATGATTTTCTTTCGCCCTGGCTACTTTGTTCTTTCTTCTTATGGTTTTTCTATATTTTTCTACATCTTTTATCACATGCATCCGTGACCGTTGAGGCTAGACTGATGGGACCATACCTCGAGTAGAGCGCATGTGCGACAAGCTTGCACCTGTTCGGACATCATGGGGGTATACGTTGTCTTGACAGACGTTTTTGGCTCATGCGGAATTTGCAGACAAGTGGATAACGTTTCTTTCGAGGGACACAGTACGTGCTCGTGATCGTCACCGTGCGAGTTAACGGATGTCTTTTCCACGAGGGAAACAGACGTCACCGTTAGTTGAGCGTATCATGTTCCTTGGGTTCGAGGATGTTTTCATCCGATACGAGCACCGATCATGAAAATATATTCTGTTTTAATTTCTTTATGTTTTGATTTTGTTAAACGAGTCTTGTTTCTAATTTCTTTATGTTTGATTTTATATTCTTATTGTTGATTTTTGTTTTGCTTTGTGATGTTTTTATTTTTCTGTTAGCATGAGTTTTCACAACGTAACAAGAGTTTTTGAATTAAAAAAGGAAACTTATTTTATTTATTTCATAATAGTTTTACAAACGGAGAAGAAGTACTCTATTGAGTTACATGTTTCTCTAAATCTTTTACAAGTTTTTGGACGTTTTTCATGTGAGGGAAGAGCTCCACGCACGCCAGTTCGATCTGCAACACCGCCGAGCTGATCTTCTTCAGTGAGACGTTCAGCTGCGTCAGTGTCTGCTGCGGAGTGCTGCTTTCAGCTATCGCCTTGCCCTTCTTTTCTTCAGCTTTCTTGGGAGCACGCTTCTTTCGCCGTCTGCTGGAGACGACCATGTGCTCTTTCAGGCCGATGATGTTGGTTTTGAACCGTTTCTTGGGAAGTTCTTCATCGGAGCTTGTCGGGAAGGCAGTGTCGCCGATGTAGCTGTTGTTCTCGGAGTCTGAGGTAGTTCTTGATCTCAGTGGAGAGTCCATGACTGTGTGAGTATGTCAGTCATGAGGTTTGGTTCTTATGGAGGTCGAGATGTCGCTTAAGGGTATAAGCGATATCTCGGGTTGAGGTTGGACACCTGGTGGAGTATACAAGAAGCTTATCGTGGTAGGACCCACGGATAAGACGGAATTTTGAGGACGAAATTCTTTTTAAGGTGGGTAGACTGTTACAGCCTGGGTAAAATTTTTGATTTTTATCAGGACTGTAAAAGTCTTTTTACCGTGATTTACTGTTGAATTAATCTTGGGTAATTAATTCAAGGTAAATCGGGCATCGTTTTTCGAAACCGAGAGTTTTCCCGCGCTCGTGATTTTTCCGTGGATTTTTCGGACCGAAGTCGTTATTTTTCGGGTCCCGGGATTTTCGGAAAAATCACACCGGAAAATAACTAAGGGGGTATCAGTTATTTTCTAGTCCGGACCGGACTCGCTTCATAATGCAGACAAGCTGCATTATTTGAAGCTTCACATGTGGAACAGTAAAAAAAATAGTTTAAATCCGGAAGAAGAAAGCAGGAAGGGAAAGGAGAGGAGAAGAAAAAGAAAAAGAGAGGGAAAAAAAAAAAGAGAAAAGAAAGAAGAGAAAAAAAAATGGAGAGGAAAAGAAAAAAAAAAGAGAAGAAAGAAAAAAAAAAAGAAAGAAGAAAGGAAAAAAAAGAAGAGAAATAAAAAAAAAGAGAGAAGAAAAACTGAGAGGGGAAGAAGAAAAATAAGAAGGAAAAAAAAAGAAATGGGAATCGGATTGAAAAAAAGAAGAGAGAAAATAGGAAAAAGAGAGAAAATTAAATAAAAAAAAAGAGAAGGGGAGGGGAAGAGCAGCTCCGGCCACCGTCACCTCTGCCGCCACCGCACGCGTCACCACCCTGGCATCGTCTTCCCCACGATGTCGCCGACCGGACGGCACCTCCACCACCCGCCTCTGCCGCCCGACGCACCGTCAACGGCAGAGAACCCGCAGCTGAAACGGGTCAGATGGACGGGCCGTTCCACCGCCACCGGTCTTCCTCTCGCACTGCCTCGCCGAGCAGCCGTCGCCCTTACCTCGCACCTCGCCGTCGCCCTTGCTCGCGATGTCTGCACCGCCGCCTCGATCCCATCGCATCGCGCCGTCGACTTGCTGCTGAGTTCGGGTCCCGAAGGTGTGTGACCCGTTTCTCCAACGGGTCAGCTGGGTATGGGCTGGTGCGGGCCTGGCCTTGGTTTGGGCTTGTGCCTCAAGCCCTGGTATGGGCCTCCATGCCTAAGCCTGCAAGTTGATCCGTTGGGTTGTTTCAGTTGGCCCAGTCCGGATTTCTTTTTTTTTTAAATATATATATATATGTAAATATGTATTTATAATTTCTGGGAATCTAATTAAAATCTGAAAAAAAAATATGTTTACTTTGGGAAATTATGGTCAATTTAATTCTGGTATTTTGAGAAAAATATAAATATATATACTTTGATAAATAATTAAGTTAAGTTTTGGAAAACTTTTACTAATTGGAAAAATATATATATACCATGAAATTAATTTCTGGAAATTTAATATATGTATTATTTTCTCTAAAAAATTATGGTTGTGGAATATATATATATGTACTTTGAAAATTAAAGGTAATTATATTTTGTGTTGGAAAATATTATTGTATATAAATTTAGAAAAAGATAAATACTATATAGATATTTTCTAAAAATTATAAATACATTATTATTTTTCTGGAAAAATTAAGGAGATTATAATTTTGAAAAATTATAATTATTTTATGAAAATATTTTGAAAAGAATTTTAATTAAAATATGGTACCGAAATTATATTCGGATATACGTACGGTATAATATTTTCGGTAAAAAGATTATAATAAAGGATAAGAACTGGGATGGGGTATTTCGCAGTTTTGGCATCATAGTATACCGGTTATGTGCATTTATGTGTATATATTGTCTTGTGGTATAGGTTCGGATATCGGGCAGTTTCCCCGAGGAGCCGGCGTTGGACCGGTCATTGTCTCCGGAGTTGAGTAATCGGCCAAGGTGAGGATGGATTTCCTTCAATATGTGCCTGTTTTACTCGGTTATTGTGCTTGATGTTTATTGACTGTTGATGATTGCATTTGTTGTGATTGTTGTAGGGATGTTTATCCCTGTATTTTGATTTGGTATTTTTGGGATGTTTATCCCCGTGTTGATTTTCTGTGTCTTTTGGTTCAAAGTATAAAATGGATTAAATGATAATTTGTGATAAGGATGTCGATCCTTAATTTTGGATAGGGATGTCTATCCCGGTATTTTGGTTGGGGATGTTGATCCTTGTGATTTGATTTTAATAGTGTCACGTGATAAGTAGTGGGACGACTCGATGGTTTAAGGCTGTTTCGTGGTGGCCGTGACCTGGGTTACTTGTGATAAGCATGTCTATGCTTGGGATGTCTATCCCGTGAATATTTTTGGGATGTCTATCCCTGGGTTCGTATTTTTGGGATGTCGATCCCTGGGTTCTTTGGATTTGGTCTGGCACCCGGAATGTGTTGATAACCAGGTCTGACCCCTAGCTTATCTGTGACGGGGCCCGGAAAGATAAAATTGGAAATTGGATTTTATTTGAGTCTTCTGGTCTTGGACCAAATTTGGGTCGAGTCTTTTGGTTTGGCTGTTGTGCCTGTTTTTGACTTGAGTAATTATAGTGCATATTGATTGTCTTTCCTTCGTCGGTGAGCACTTCGGACTCACCCCTCACTTGCGGGCTTTCATCCCGTAGGATGAGTTATTTTTGGTACAGGATTGGTGCATACCAGACAGGCTGCGGCGTTATCCCTTGGACAGGACTTGGATCCATATTTTGCATCTATGTTGCATACAGTGTTTATGTGAGTTATTAAGTCTTCCGCTGTGCATACTTTTGTTATTATTGGGCCATTGGGTCGGTTGAGTTATTATTGTTGTTTTTACTTTGGGCTGTTGAGCCCAGACTTCTGTTGTATACACTGTAAGCTGGGCTTGGTATGGTTGGGTCGTCACAGTTCCGGCACGTGTTTACTGTGTACGGTAAATACGGGTCGGGGCGTTTCAACAAAAAAGAGAATACTTCATTATTTTTTTGTTTTTAACTTCTCTGCAACTCTACTTCTCCTTAAGCCTAATCTATGGCCACTTGTGCTTGGCTCTACAAGGCGGAGGAGGAGGAGGAGTCTCCGATGCTGCTGTTGGTGATGAGATTCTCCTCGAAGACGCTGTAGCTGGCGAGCATGTGGAGGATGCGTTGGAGATTTTCGGGGTCGCCGAACTCGTGGGGCGCATCTCGACTGCATCGCTGCGGATCGAGGCAGAGTGGAACCATGCGATGTCCGGGCTTGGAGCTCGAGATCTCGCCGCAATGAAGGCAAGGCGAAATGGCCGAGCGGGGCGGCGGCCTTTGTGGGGTGCTGCAGCTGCTCCGGCTGGCCCGATCTCCTCCATCTGCACGGTTGCTCCTCCCTTCTAGGACAACCTTCGTTGCGGTGGCGGTGACTCGCGGCGAGGTGTGTGGGGCTGCATCCGTCGCTGCTACACACGGCCGGAGAGAGCGGCGCCTTTTGTGGGTTGATGCTCTGCTCCTGCTCCGATCTTCCAGGCGACGACAGATCTGGTAAAGGTGTGAGAGAAGATGGAGAAGAAAGAGAGATGGAAAAAGAGATCCCGAATTCCTTTTTTTATTTATTTTTTTAACAGTAATATTTTTATTATGTAAAATATAATGGCATTTTTTGACATGGCACCTTATGTGGCATATTTGTCCTTGTCAACCATGATGTGGATCCGATGTGGACCAAAAAAAGTCAAAGATAACGGAGAAAAGGGACGGAAATCTTGACGGGGACTCGAATGGTGTAATTTTTGAATGTTATAGGACTCGAAATAGACGTTTTTCTTTTTTAGGACTCAAATGAGATTTCAAAAAAAGATATAGGACCCGCGGAGTCATTATCCCTGTTTATGAGTTGCTAGATCGCCCCTGGGAGTCGTGATGTCGATTGGCTTGCCAAATCTGCATTTTCAGCTACGTATGGAGTTACATGCGTATAATTAGACACCACATACGGTTGCCTAAGTCTTTTACTGTAAGACATGGATTTTCTAGACTCTGATTCGGCTCCTAACAAAGCCTGACTCCAGTATTAAAAATAGAAGAAGAAGAAGAGGGTATTGAACTAAAGATTTTAGAGTGGTTCCCATGGAGTATGTTTATAATGTCCACTAACTTAGTTTTTGCATGAAAACCCAAAAATCTATTTTAAGCTTTTCTAAGACTAAGCTCAAAGTTTAAGAAAATAAATTTTGCTCTTGAGCTTTCCAACGAAAAAAACCCTTATCCTATCTAATTTTTAGTTTGTTTGACAAACTAGCAAAGCCTCTTCCATAAGTTTTCTCCAAGGTTCAACTTGTAAACATTCTGTTAAATTAATCTTAACTTTGATTACTACTACTCAACATGAATAACTCCTAAATTTGCTTCGGATTAGGGGTGTAAACGAGCCGAGTCGAGCCGAATAGTGCCATGCTCGACTCGAGCTCGCTAAGAAAATCCCAAGCTCGAGCTCGATCGAGCTTCTATATTTGAGCTCGAGCTCGAACACGATAGGTTTTGCAGTTACTCGAGCTCGGCTCGATAAGGCTCGTTTAGTAGTGGTTGGCTCAATTTCAATTCGTCCGAATCTGGCCACGATTTCCAGCAACTCCCCCTGGCCTCCAATCACTCTATTCCACACCAAAAGCACCCAAATCTGATGCCACAATACAAGTAAAACGCGTCATCACACAAGAATAAAAATATGGGTTCTTTCAATCAACAAACCGAAGCCTAAATCAAAGAGAGAAGAGAGTGTTACATATTCTTACCCCTTAGTTCCTTGCCCTCACAATCGAGGTCACTTGAATGAAACTTGCTTGGGTTCTAATTTTTTGTGCAGAAGAGGGAGATTTCGAGAGGAGGGAGAAAGAGACAAGGTGATGGGGCTATGGCGAGCCACTGCCGAGGTGCTGGCCGGCGGTGGGTGGTTGTTTGAGTGCTGGGTTCTCGTGAAAAGGTAGAGGAATTAGGGATTGGAAGCTTGAAATTGGGTTTTTTTTTTTGTCCTGGGTTTGGTTTGGTCGTTTAAAGACGATTGGTTTTTTTTTTGTCAAAGAGAAACAATCAACGATTAATTAAGTCAGTAACTTTATCTTTCCATTTTTTTCCAATCGTTTACTGTTATATTTTAATTTATTTTATTGTTAATTTTAAGTTTCATTTATTCTTTTGGGCTTAAGAAAAACACGTGGCCCAAATTTTTCCTAAACATATGGCCTATATTTTACAAGCCCAGTCAGCCTAAGCTGTGTATTAGAGCAAGCTCGATAAGGCTCGCGAGCTTTACGAGTCGGCTATTGGTAAGCTCGAGCTCGGCTCGATAGCCCTCCAAGCTCGACTCGAGCTCAAAAAATACGAGTCGAGTTCGAGTATCAGTCGAGTCAATCCCGAGTAGCTCGCGAGTAGCTCTACTCGTTTACACCCCTACTTAGGATATAACCTTCTTGAAGAATATCTTCTAGAGTGACTCATTCCATAAGTTTTATAATTAAAGTACAAGGTTCTTAGACAGGGTTATTAGAACCGGACCAAACCGTCTAGTTCAACCGGTCGGACCGCGATTCGGAAGCCATAATAGGTTTCTAAGATAGTTGGACCAGACAAGACATTAACCCGAGAAAAACCAGATGACCCAGCCTGTCTTAATGATTTGCTTGAACTGGTGACCCGGTCGGGTCATTTTTTAGTGATAATTATGGTAATTTTTTTTATTTTTTTACAAGAAAATAGTATTTTGAATGAAATTTTATATTTTTAGACTTTATATTTATTTTTAGTTTATAATTATAGATAAATATGAATATACATATATTATTAAATATTAATTATTTAATAATTATTATGCCGGTTCAATTACATTGAACCTCCAGTTCAAACCCGATCCGACCAATGAAACATCATTCGGAATTTTTTCTGGGTTAGTGTCTGGTCCGGTTCTAATAACACTTTTGTTAGACACTTTGAAGCTCAATAAGAGAAATGTTACTAAGTTATCACTTCTTTCTCCATTACTAACTCTTCAAACTCGTTTTCTTTTATTAAGGCAAGTCGGGATATATCCTCCAAGGAAAACAACTATGAATCATTGTCTAGTACTTTGGAATTTGTCATGAAAGATGCCAAATTATAAACATCTATATTCTTCTTGTGGCTATTAGATTTGGTACCACTACAACCACCAACATTCATCTTCTTTTGCTAAGTCCAACTTCACCCAATCATGTAACCTTAGCTTGATTTCTCGATTTCTCTCCGAATGTGATAGGGACCGTTCCTCAATATTTGAATCTGATTTGTGTGGAGTGAAAACATATATAGAGTCTAAAGTAGATAACAATTAAGAAGGTAGATGCAAATTGAGTAAGATTTCTAAAGGACATCCATCCATATTGAAAGTGATAAACTTTGCATGAAAAGGTATTAAAAATGTGAGTTTTGAAATTAGTTTTACACATATGCTCCCCTATCTAAAATATTTTTTCGGGAATAAGGACTTGTAAGTAAAAACATTTTGAAAACAACTTTGAGTATGTAGGACTCCAGGCAAAAAATATTGGTAGCTCATGTATAAGTTTCAAAATAAATATGGAAGGTATGAAAAAGAGTTACTAAATATATGATACTTCTCCTTGCACATAAACATACATAATATATACACAATACGATTTCTCCCGTGAAAATTTTTTGCATCGAAAAAATAAATTATAACTAGTTAAGAAATATGGAGAAGGGTCAAAAGAAACTGTATTTTTCCTCCTTTTGGCATCTTGGAAACTAAAATAACATGAGAATAGTCTAGAGAGAAAGACCAAAAAAAGAAATAATCATATTCTTTCAAATATATCAACAAAAAATACGGTAGAAAAAAGTACAATCCATATTATAAAGGATAAACAATAATATGAACAATATCAACCAACAACATAAAGAGCTCATCAACAAGAGTTCATCCACGATCGCTGCTGTTCACACATAAATAAAACACAGGTAAAGCACATAACAAGATATCAATATTACAAATAATAAATCATTCTTAAAGTACCTCAATTGGCCATTAACAATGCCAAATATCAATGAGTCAAAAGATAAGACGACATCAACAATAACACAATTAACAAATCAAAGTATATATAATGTATAATATAAAGATAGTGAATCAACAACAATGTTAGAAAACATTAAGTTAAAGCTCAAAAGCTCATCAATAGTATTTTTTCATATTTTGGCATAAATAAAACCCAATATAAAACAAACAGTAGCCAGATGTCAATAAGACTGCATCAAGATCTACAAAATGATGGACAAAAACCTAAGTGTAAACGGGAGAAGTGGTGGATGTTGATGGATTTGAAAGGGGATTAGAGCCACATTTGTACATCGGGTTGTTTTGAGACAAATTTTACAAAAAGGCCATTGCACACAATTGTGCAAAAGTTATAATTAGAGTTATAGTTTTTGTATGGTTCATAAAACATTTCAAAGTAGTAATTGGAGAGACAATAATATCTATATATATTCAATATGCATCACCTTCCAACACAGTAACACACAAAGGAAGTTTATTCTAGTTTAAAAATATCTTTTACTTAGTTAAATAACTCCTTAAATTTTATATTATAATTAAATAACTCCTAAAATTTTTTATTTGAGAAATTTCTTAAACTAACCCATTAAATGGATCCAAATGGCTTTCTACTTAAAGCTGACAAAAGAAAAAAATTGAAATGAAATTAAAGATCGAGGTGGCTCTAAATAAAAATTTTTAAGCTAAAGAGTGATTCTCAATAATTCAGTAAATTTATTGTAATTGACCATTTATTATCTCTATTGGGGTGTAGATGACATGCTATTTTTCTCCATGGTGTGTCAATTTCTAAGTCCTTCACTCAAATCTATTTGGGGGTGTAGATGACATGCTATTTTTCTCCATGGTGTGTCAATTTCTAAGTCCTTCAGTCAAATCTATTCGTTTTGTATACAATAGACATGAGGAAACACTAATTGTTTAAATCCTTATTCTATTCTATTAATGAGCGTTATTAAAAAGAATTCCAAAGTATTGATCAACCAAAGATTTTTCTAAAATTTTTTAGACACTAAATTCAATTTTTTTTTATTTCAATTCAATTTACCTTGTCTATCCATTTCATTTGGGATTTGAGGTTGAGGCGACTGATGTGAATAATTGAAAAATGTTGAACATAAAACTTAGGGGGTTATTTAAATTACGATGAAAGTTCATAGGTGGTTAAATTATAATTTAAACTTAAGTAATTTTACTTATTTTCTATCTATTTTAGATTGAATATCCATTCATAGTCTTGACTCTCATTTCACACCGGAATAGGAGAGATCCTGAGACTGTGTAGGGATGAGGGGATTGATGAGTATTAAGTATATCAACAAGATGCACCTACTTTTTCGGTGGTCATTCCATAAAAACTTCAAAGTTATAACGTGCTTGACTTGGAGCAATACTGGGATGGGTGACCTTCTTCCCAGAATCATGCGAGTGCGGAAAAATCACCTAGAAAAGGTCATGTGTTTGTTTGTAGTGACAGTCGTCAATGCTGAGATTGTATGGAGGTGAAGCTGCACAGTATTAAACGTGCTTGACTTGGAGAAATACTAGGATGGGAGGCCTCTTGGGAAGTCCTTCCCGGAAATTTATAAGAGGAAACTGGAGACATCTAAATTAGAGGTGAGCAAGATCCTATAAAATTTCTTAGATGATGAATGATACTTGATATAATTAATAGTTTGGCTTAGGATGACGGGCAAGTTTATAATTAACTAATATGTAGTAGTGACTGAATGGAAGTAATGAAGGATTTATTTGACTTCCAAAACCCAATATTTGGGCAAACCACCAGTTGCAATAGCGGGACCAAAATAATGAACACAAGAAGAAATCAGAAACTAAATTCATTGCCTCCTAATAAATTTGAGGAGACGCTTTTGAATAACTTGCCCTCAATTCGTTCTACTGTTCCATTCTGCTGATTGTATAGACGGATAAACAGTACTCAGATAATATGAATGCACACTATACAAATGCCAACTAATTACTATACACTGTAGCTTCGCATGCAATGCCTGAGAACATGACCTGTTTCGGCTCAGGTGCCTCATCTTGGTGGAGGCATGGAACCTTTCACCAATGAAACTATATACATAAGAGATGTGATGTGCAATGGGTTATGTATGATCATAATTATGAAGAGTGAAAGAGAATTAACAGCAGCATATATGTGCTACTTAATAATAATAAAATCCAAACTCGGGAATCATAGTAACACATCTAAACAGAAGTTTCCAGCTAAGTTTGTCAGCCGACCTGCTTTATTGGCTTTTGTAATTATACTTATATCGAGTAATGACTATTCCTATTGATCGTTCAACAAAGGAGTGTATAAGGAGAAGAAGAAGAAGAAGAAATCAGTGATGCCCTCCTTCAAGATAGCAACTGGAAGATGGAGTAGTACTGGATGCATACTGCCTCTCAGCGACAATCTCAATTAGCCTCTTGGCTACTGCACTGGCATACACGCAAGATCCTTCGCAAATCTGCACGTACATATAATATATATTAGAACAAATCAGTCCAGAATATGATTAGAGACATGAGTATATGCATATACTGTTTTAATTAATTAACAATTATATGTGTATATATATATACCTTGGTGTTGAAGAGAAAGCTGTAGTAATCACCAATGTGGCCACCAGCAAAATGGTGGAGATCAAGCTTGAGGTCCTCAAGAACCTTGGAAACATGAAGCAAGCAGTTGTTCTTCCTGTGGACGAGTTTGATGGTCACCTCATCGTCGATGATGCGAACATCGACCTCAGTATCTTTAGCCTTCCTCTGGAGCCAAGAACTCCTCAAGGATCCATTATTATTATGATCACCAAAAGGCTTCATGTTGCTAGTACTCTCCACATCTCCACAGGCATCTTCTTCTGTCTTGGGCCTCTTGCTGCTCCTCCCGCTCCCACACCTTTTCTTCTCCACCAGCATCTTGAGTTCGTTCACCGTTCGAAGTAGCTCTTTGATGTACTCGATAGCATCTCCCACCACAGACGCTCTATCACTCTTCATATATATAATATAGACATACATATGTGTCACATTATAAAGAAGAAAAAGAAAAATGCATAACCATAGCTATTCTAATCCATACATAAGAAATCAAGAAGATTGACATAAATTAAACAAATTAATTAAGCATGCATAAAATCAAAGGGGAAAAAACAACAATTTGTTTTTGGTTTTACAGGCTATACGGCTCGGACACAGTAACAAACAACAATTAATTAATTAATTTAAGAGACAAATTGAAAAGAATGGAATACCTTGCTAGGGTTAGGGACGAGACTCCTCAAGGCCTTGAACTTGTCATTGTAGTGTTCTCTCCTTTGGCGTTCAGTGGCAAAGTGATTGGTCATCTTCCCAGCTTTCCTGATGCCCTTACTGATGCAAGCAATGTCCCCAGAGAACTCCAGCACTCCGTCCCCATGATCCCCGTCTTGGTAATGGAGGCTTCCTCCTGTTCCTGCTGCTGCTCCTGCCACTCCTCCTCCAGTATTATGATCATCTGGCCCCCCAAACAAACCCGCGGGGAGACCATAGGCATGGGGAGGCAGCAGCTCCCGGAACAAAGGACTGGTGTGGGCGCCGGGGGGATTGAAGTTGTTCAAATGGAAGAGCACGGAGGCGGCGTCAGTGGGCATTGGGAGGTCCCCCACGAAGGAGATGGAGGAGTTTGGGAGCAAAGAGTTGGTTGAAGACGAGCAGCTTGGGAGATGGAACAGGTTGAGTAGGTCTGGCAAGGGCGGCGGTGGGGGCCCCGTGTTAGTAGTAGCACTAAACCCGCTAGTCTCTAGCTGATGATGGTGGTGGTGGTGGTGGTGATGATCATTAGTAGTGGCGTGCAAGTCCTGTTGCTGGAGCCCAATAACAACGTTGTTGTCCCAATTGTTGTTGTAGTGGTGTTCATAGGAAGAAAGCACATGATGGTTCTGCTGCTGCTGATGGTGCTGGTGGTGGTGGTTTATTAAACAAGGAGTGGGGTCTTGCATCAAATGGTTGTTGGCGGTGGTGTTAAAGGCTAGTTGGTTCTGGATTTGGATTTCGAGTGCTTCCTGCTCTTCCATGGACAGCTTGAGGCTGTCTTCCAAGCTGTTGTGGCTGTTGGTGGTGCTCCCTGCCATCAACACTTGTGCTCCGCCGCACAGCCCGCCCTCCATCTCTGCACCGCCTCCTCCTTCCATCCCCACCGAGTTTGGGTCAAAGCAGCTCCCTGCACCCTCCTTGTACATCATTTTCTAATTGATCCGCACAAAATCGCTTCCTGCCATACATGTATATATATAATCATATCCAAGTTAAGCAAAGTTACAGAAACTCATAAAGAAACCATCTTGGAACGCATATATATATGTAACTAATAATGAATTCAGAAGCATCAACAAGCAAGGACAACAGAGGAGAGATTACCCCTTCCAAAATAAAACCCAGTTAGAAAAATCGGCTACTAATAAATTAACTTGCCGGGCTGGGGTACTATAGCTAATTAGCTCACTCAAACAGATGAGGATGGAATATATATGGACTCAGCTTTTCTTAATAGTTAGTTTTCTTTCTGTTCAAGAGAATGAGATAATTTTCTCATGAGGAGATACAGATAGAGAGAACAAAAGAGAGAGTTTGTTGGAGAAAGATTTTGGGAATTGTATATCATACAAATATATATATATATATAGGGGGAGGGAGAGAAAGAGGGAGGAGGAGTTGGTAGGAGAAGGGATTTAAAGTAGCAAATCCAATTAATTTATCTGCATATATATATTATATATATAGTGTCATGGTAAGAAAATAGAAATGGATTGTAAAATCGAGAATATAAGATATGTCAGTGCCTGCCTCCTAGCCTTGTCACTCTCTCTCTCTAACTTCACTTTTAACTTTTAAGAACAATAAGAGAGACTAACAAAAGGAGAAAAAAAAAAAAGGTAAAGAAAGAACAGCCTATATAAAATGCTCTTAACTTTTACCCCCCATTCAGGCAGGGGAAGTAAAAGAAAAAAGGGAGAATTTTTATTTCATTATTGTTGTTGTTGGGCCGGGTTTTTGTAATTAAGTAGAGAAACTGAAATCCTTTTGAATTTCCTTTCGGTGTGATGCTTTGGCTACTTGAAACAGAAAGGAGGTTGTTACTACTGAGATTCCCTCCAGCGGTCCCCACTAAGTAATCTTCCCGTATTTCCTCCGATATTTGCCTGCCGCCTCATCACCTTTCTTTCTCTCTGCCCTGACCTGCAGCAAAGCAACACTCACTTTTATTTTGCCTCTTTTTTTTTTTGTTTGTTTTGGGCAAACTAAACGTTAAAGAATAATAAAAGGCCAAAACACAAAAGGGTGGAGAGTTGCTTTTGTTTTTTCTTCTACTATTGGTAAAATGGTAACTGTTTGGCGGCCAAATTAAGTGTTCAAAACATTTCGACCAGAAATTTAAGTGTTGGTAAAAAAAATTAAAACTATATAGCTAGCTAGGGCCTGGGGGCGTATACGATTAGTAGGGTGTAGTAATATATGCATACTATTGCTTTAGAAATTTTTTTTTTAAAAAAAACTCAATCAATAGAAAAAATCATTAAAATAGAGGGAGGGTAGTGGAATCACGCAATTTGCGGTTATTCTTGGGGGGGAAAGGGTGGTAGTTCAGGTCGGAGCTGTTGTGTGTGTGTACTGTGAAGGGTGTTTTTTTTTACAGTCCCTGTGTGGGGGGAGGGGGAGGCATATCATATCATATCATATCATATAGTATCTCATACAAATACTTAGGCCGTGGGTCCCCCATACAAGCTCAATAAATATTACATCCCTCCCACGCAAAATGGCTCCCCAAACTAACTTTTACAACTGTTCGTCCCTTTCACCAATTATCTAGCCCAATTTTACTTTCTTTATTCCAAACTATAACAACACGAGCTTCTTTTCTCTCTGCGGGTCATGGAAAGTTTGTGGTATGATTTAAAAGATCTTAACCCCCCTAAATAATTAACAGCCAGCCTAATCAACCATAAACTAAAATAAATTGGAGGAGTACCTACGTGGCAAGGATCAATAAAAAAAATACAGCAACTTCTTAATTAATAGCCTAGCTAGGCTTGTCTTATAATTAATTCATAATCACTCGGACTACCAGACCATGCGTAATGACCAAAAAAAGGAGGACTACACATTGATCAGAACTCATCCTGCTCAACACAGTTACTTCCAGCACCAACCATTGATCACTTAATCTCTATCTCGAGTACTGTCCACCTTGCTTTAATGTCCTTTACCTACAAAGTTAATTGGAATCAATACACACCTCAATCAAATTCTGATCACTGAACACACATTTTCTGACACTTTTGTTGTTGTGTAGATCAGGATCGAGTATGTATATATAATAGCCCAAATCTGTTTTATATAGGTGCCTGCCATGGCCCTGGCTGGGTACTCAAAACCAAGTATATAAGTGAGAGAAATTGGCTCCATTTCCATTTAATTCCTACCTGTGAAGGGTCCACTACAGACCTTTCAAAAAAAAAAAAGGGTCCTCTACAGCTGAAGGGTAAGCAGCTGGTGATCAGGCCACCCAATAATTAAAGTATATGCAGTTAATGGTTCTACTTTTGGTTTGCTTGGCGCATTACAATATCTGTGTACCGTGTAACAGGGTAAAATGTGTGGCCATAAATAGCAAAAAGCTCACATAACTGGCGAGAACTGGTGGGCACTGGACTGGCTACTTTGTATCAGGACAAATGGACTGTGTACATATACTCCTTTTCCTCAGAAACTCTGTAGCATTGTACCCACACATCATTACGTTTGACTGCTCCAACTTTTCACAGTTGATATTATTCATCCAAAAAAAAGAAAACTTTCCATAGTGTATAAAAAATTAAACCAATATTATTTTAGCCCAATTATGTCCCCAAACTGGATGATTTGGTCCTCTAAAGTAATTATCTCTTGGGTTAAGAGCATTAATGAAAAAAAAAAAGTCCAAATGACCAAATTAATAAAGCTACCCAGTTCAGCTATATTTTTTGACAAATTAGAAATCAGGACCAAAATTTGAAACAATTTTATAAAAAATTAAATATTAAGTTAAAATAAACAAGAGGTTTTGAAATAAAGAAAAAAAAGAAAATTTGACTAAAAAGCCTATTATTTTATTTCTGTATCATCTTTTTCCTAATTTTTGTCTATTATCTTCTTCCTTTTGCTTTAATAAAAAGTTTGGCCTCCATGTACAATACTTTTGCCCTGTATACTGTGGGTTGTTCGGGAGAACTATGCCTATATTTGTCATCTTTGCCATGTAGTTGCATTCCGATTTCCGGCTCCACTCGATTAGCCTCACTATAGGCCTTCAATTGAGAGTTGAAAAATATTTTCAAATCTCAGATGGGTAACTGCAGGGGTCTGAATTTACAAAAATTATAAGGGGCATCAAGCCAATGGCAAGAAAGAACAATGCCATTTCCATGCCACTTAACCAAACTCTAGCTTTTCTTGGAGCCATAAAAATACCAAAGTAAACATAATTTTTTGTTTCTTTTTTCTTTTTGCCTGGGAAGGGAATGAGCTCCATTGTATGGCATGCATAACCAAAGGCAATATAGTTAATTACGATGTTGCCACTCAGTCGCAAAAAGAATGCTATGGAAGACGCTAGGCTTTTCTCTTGGCCAAAAATTTAAGTTGATGGTCGAGGCTTCATGATTGATTTTGTACCTTGTATTTTTTAATTTAACAAAGAGGGAGCCGTGAGGATTCGAACACAATAGTTGAGGTCTCCTAATTGGTTTTGGACTTAGTCCTCTAACACAGTCTAACCATAAAGATTATCCATGATTAGTCAATTACTTAGAGGCATATGGCACACATAGCTATGCTGGAAATGCATGTTGGACTCTACTTCTGCTTTCGTAATTGGCAAAAGCGCTAAAGGTTGAATTGTACAACAAGGCAAGAAAGGTAGCTGTAGTTAGATTGCTTGAGCAAAGTCTTTACCAAGTTTTAGTGTTTTGGTTGTTAACCTTATACAACAAACACGTTAATTCATGTCGTGCATGGAAATAACTAGCCCCCTCGCCCAAATACACAAAAAACTTTCTTAAATGTGGTCCTGTCGGAAAATATTGGTAAAAAATCATTGGAGACCAGTTTTATAGGCATCAAATTAGATAGTTTGCAGGAGGCAAGCTAGTGGTGTACTTCCTGATAATTCTATAAATCAGCTTTGTATTTTCCCTTTTATTTTTCCTTTTGGGGTCAAATTGCTTTTTCCCATGTTTTTTCCATACAGTTTCAACTGTTTTGTTGTGAACTCTGGCTACTTGAGCCCAGGCCGTATTCCTCGCACAACAGAGCTAGGTCCAAGGAATTTTTTTTTTTAACTTTGTGGGTGGGCCAAACTACTATTGAAACAAATTGTTGTCGGTTCCAGTCCAGAATGTTAAGGAACTGTGGACTGGATATATTCCATCTATTCTTGAAGGAAGCTGACAAAGAAATTTCGGCTGAAAAATCTGGAGATCATAATACATCATTGTTTTGCAAGATACTTGTGGTTTAGAATTCTAAGACATAATCAACTCAGAGTTTAACAGGTATAAATTAGATAGTACATGTAGCAGAAGTGACTATTAGCCAACCAGTCTTTTTGACTTGGTCCACATCATTATTCAAAACACGAAATGCCTAATAGCCACCAGTCCATTGACTTAATGTAGATCATTTTTCAAAACAGTCGGCTCTGAGAAGGAAATAGCACATATAGTCGTTCCTTCCTTAAACTATGACTTTATTTTCTTAGACTTCCTGTTGCCAACTGTGTAGTTTTTTCTTTTATTGAACTATGTATTCCAAGAGGAGGAAGTGTACACCAAAAATGAAGCCGGAGAAGAAGAGAGTTGGAAAGAAGATTACACTTTATATGGAATTAAGTGTTTTTTCATCTTTGTATTAGACCTCAAAGTTGGAAGTCATCCTCTATTAGATTTCGGCTTGTTTTCATCCCTCTATTTGTGAATTTTGTCTTATTTTCATCCTTGTGTTCGCCTTTTTGGCCTATTTAGAAGGATGAAAACAAGCCAAAATCCGTAGACAAAGGGATGAAAACAGACCAAAACCAATATAAGGATGACTTTCAACTTTATGGTTTAACACAAGGATGGTCTAACACAAGGATGAAAATAGGCTTTAATCCCACTTTATATTTGAGAAATGTACTTCGTACTGAATAAAAGGACAGGAGAATTCAGCCGTGAACTGGAATTCATTGGAAAAAAGAAAAAAGAAAGAAGCACATGACATGACTATATATAAAGAATAAGCATCAAAAGCTGCCAATAATAATCACAATAAAGAAAAATACTGCGTATTAATTACAGAAAAGAATCTAGATACAGAAGGGGGGTATCTCCAAGAAATAAGCCAAAGCCACCTGGATCACTTTGAAGCACTAGGCTCCCCTAAATGATCTGCTGCTACTAAACTATGCCCCTAGAACATCATATCCCATCAAAAATAACCTCTCCAAGCCGGGAAGGACTAAACCAAAGAAGAGAAAACCAAATGTTCAAGTCTGAAATGGAAAGGAACAACTAATGTGTATGTAAGCAAACTGTAAAAGCATAGAAATGATCGAGGAGGAGGAGGGTATAGGATGTTTATTTGTTGTTGTTCCATGGCTTGACAGTGAAGAGGACAACAAATAGGATGATGATGAGCAAAATAATGATGGCAATACAAGTCCATTTCCTGGTATTTTTCTGGAGCTTCCTGGCAGTCTGCAACTGCTGGGTTCCACCGCGGACGTAGGAATTAGCCCTCTGCATATTGGTCTCAATGTCATCCAATTGCTCCCCTTGGTGCTGCACCAGCACCGCCATGTCTAAGAACACTTGGTGAAGCTCCTTCAAGTTATGCTCCATGTCTTTCACCGCGTCATGCCTCTCTTGAATCTCATTTATAGTGTCCAATATCCTCCCCCTCCCTTGCTCCTGTATTGCCTTTTGCAGAAACGTCTCACTCTCACCTGCACATCCCAAAAACACCCACCAACAACACCCCCCCATTATTAATTTTTCATAGATCTAACATTACATAATTTAGGTCCAGAATTCCCAGATTAGTACACTACTACCATGCATATAATTGAAACATCAGCACTCACTACTACTCTACTAATATATAATTCAAAAGTAAAAAGAAATTAAGCAAAAAAGATTTAGGTGGTCAATCCATCGAGCCATAATCACCGCAACATTACAAGACAGAAACAAAGAAGAGATATATATAACTCGGGCAGGCAGTGGGATCAAGTCAACACACATAATTAAGAGGACCCAGAAAGTCAACGCCTGTAAATACAAGTTATATATACGTTGATGATGATGATCCAAGAAAGAAAAGAAAAGAAAAGAAACCTGTAGAGATCAAGCGATCAAGGGTGTTGTCGTCGGGGTTCTCTCCGGTGACGGTAAAATAGCGGCGCTGGACAGTCTCTCTATACTCGGAGGAAATCTGGGACCTGAGGGCGGTGAAGCTGTCCATCAAGTCCTTGAGCTTCTTGCGGAGGCCGTTGACGACGGAGGTGCGGGTGCGGTCGGAGGAGGAGCCGGGGCCGCAGCCGGGGAGGGTGCGGTTGGAGGCGTTGGAGCGGTCGAGGGCCTCGAGGCGGACCTTGATGAGCTTGGCCTTCTTGAGGGCGGAGGCGACGTCGGAGTCCATCCTGGCGCGGAGGTCCTTGACGGCCTTGGCGTTGTGGAGGGTCTTGCTCTGCTCGTGACAGGCCTGGAGCCTCTCCTTGGCCCTCTCCACCTCCCTCATCTCCTCCTTTACGGATTCCACGTCCTCGAAGAACTTGTCCAGGTTCACTCCCCCTCCGGCCCCAGCTCCCGACGGCCCCATCTCGATCACGTGCTGCCTGTCCGGCGACTCTCCTCCTCCTTCGCTCCGGAACCGCGAGAATGACCCAGAGAACAGATCGTTCATCTTCTTCCTTCTTCCTTCTTCAACTTTTTTATTTATTACTTGGTTTGTGAAAAAATTGAGGCAAGCTTAGGCAATGAGGTGGTCAAAGTATTATTATGTGTTATTGTTTGGCCGCTGCTGCTTCCAACTACGTGCACCTAATAATAACGATTATTAAATACTACTACAAAACAAACAAGCAAGGGAAGAGGGAGAGGAGGAAGTCTCTTTTATGTGTTTTTCAAGTGACCCAGTGACAGGGACGCGTTGGGGGGTGAATTTCGTGGAAAAAACTGGTCAGTTTAGGAGGAGGAGGAGACTTTGTTTGAAATTTGGAAACAATCAAATTTACATCTTAATTATATTTATTCTTCACAATCTTAAACCGAGTAAAGGGGATGGGTTTCCTTCTCTCTCAAATTTTAAAATTGGAAATTTCAAATAGTTGTTTTTGGATGAATTTGGGTAGTGCACAACTTAGAAGAACAAGAATGGTAAACCGCGTGGTGATATCAGACTTTTCTTTCCTTTTTTAAAAAAATTTGTTTCGAAAATTCGTCTCTCTCTTTTTTTTTTTTTTTACCTCTTATCTAATAATGGACTAGGTAATCAACTGGTCAGGGGAAGGGCAGGGAGATGAGACCTGGTCTTCTATGTTTTGGATTCATCTAGGGGTAGGGTGGTCCATACTGTGAATTGTTTGGATTATTAAGATAAAAGCGTTTGAATAAATGTCTTCTTTTGAGTTTTGTGGAAGTTTCATCTCTTTCGGATTGCACTGTCAAGGAGAAGCATGATACACACACTTCCTTATTTGGGCTCTGTTTTCTTTTCCCTTCTTTTCTATTCTTTTTTTAAAATTTTTATGCATCCTTCTTTTTTATTAGCGCAACCACGGACACGGAGTCAAGCCTACTCAGCAATCTAAGGAAACTCGTTCACCTCTTCCCTGTTATATATGGGTTGAACTAACCGCATAGAAATATAAATTTATGTTTATAATATATTAAAACTAGGGCTGCAAATGAGCCGAGCCGAGAGCCGAGTTTTTGATGGCTCAGGCTCGATTCGTGAAAATTTAACCAAGCTCAAGCTCGGTTCGTGTTCATCTCGAGCCTAGATATTAAGCTCGAACTTGGCTCATTAAGATTTTGGTAGGCTGAGGCTCGTCTCAAGCTCGGCTCGTTTAGTAAGCCTTATTGAGCTATAAACGAGCCAATAATTACAAGTTAAGGTCATGAAAAAAATATATTATTAATTATTAATTATTAATTTAATTAATCAACCATATCAACTACTATATCATACGAAATTAAAAGTATTTTATTAATGAGATAATGATAGAAATATTTTTTAAAAGCTGATAGATCCATTATATTTAATAAAAATAAAAAATAAATCATTATTCCAGCCTCAAGATTTTAAAATAAAAATTGAAATAAAATACAATATAATCTAATTAAGTTATTTTAGTTTGTTGATTATGACCTAATTAAGTTATTTTATCTTATAAGGTTCAATCTAATAGAATATAATTTACAAGATTAATTTTTTATGAAAACATGATTGATGAATCTCTCACGAGTTACTTAATCGACCTAAATGAGCCAGGCTCACGAGCTAAAGAGTCGAGTTTCAGCATGCTCGGACTCGGGCTCGGCTCATTTAGTTTCGAGCTTTTTACAGACAAGTTCAGGCTTGGTTCGTTTCCTTAACGAGCTAAACTCGAACGAGCTATTATCAAGCTGAGCCTCGAGCCGTTCGCGACAGCTCGGCTCATTTGCAGCCCTAATTAAAACATAAACATGTACATTACAATTGGAAATTTTGTGGAATTGAATCGATAGGTAAAATAAAGAATAAATTATATGGAGTTAAATAACGTGATTAGAATTATGAACCATTAATGTTTGAATATTTCTCTACCTAATTTCGTTATTCAGCGATGAGAAAGAAAATAAAATGATAGGCAGCTTTTATCTTGTAGAGTGTGATTTAATGCCTAATGTAGTCACGCACTATCTGTGATGAGTGACTTCTACACGGAAGAAATCTGGAAAAAAAAAAACATTATGTCAAAAGTTTCAACAATATCCAATATATATACATAAATCACTAAGTGCTTAACTGGTGTTCTTTTGAATGCCCTTAGAATCTCTTCGGTTGAATCATGACCTATTAAAATATATATATTTTCTGATTCTTCATCCATACCTTCAAAGGTTGGGATGCCTATTGGATAGCGTGAAATGTTTTTGTTTGTGTAATGATTTATTAAATAAAATATTAATAGTATCGATACTCTCGAAATAATTTATTAAAGAATTTTTTTTATTTTTTTCTCCCCCAATAACAAATATCATGTTAATAAAATACCTATGTTAATTGGTCATATAAATACATTTCCGAAAGATTGTTCCCTTATCTTACCTAAACCACAGGGGAAATTCTACCGCACCTTTGGCAACGTATGGGGTAATGAAACCTATGCTGACATGGACCAATTAAAAAATTATTGACATAAATTATTACTTTTATATTTTCATAATTTTATGGAATAGCCCTTCAAATTTTTCTAATTACTAAATTACCCATTATTTTTAAGAATTTCAATAAAGACTAGATAATATTGTAAAATTGCTATTTTGGAGTGTGGATCATGCTGAATTTTCTTTTTACGTCATTTAAAAAAAGTTAACAATTCATAATTTGATAAATAATTTGTACATTTCATTGGAATTTTTTGTAAATTTGAAGTTGTACTGAATAATTCATTCTATATTTGGATGAATATTTTCAGTATTTAGTTGAAAATTTTTAAAAAATTTAAAAGATATAGAATAATCTGTTCCAAAATTTTTATTATTTCATTGAAAATTTTAGAAATTCTAAGAGCAATGGAATAATTTATTTAAATTATTTTATAAGTATTTCAAATATGTCATATAAAAATATAAATAATTATAGAAAAATTCATTTCATAGTCTTATAAATATTGTTAGGATTTCATTAGAAAATTCTATATAATTATAGAATAATTCCTTTGCACCGTTTACGTAAAACAAGTAATGGTTACACAATACCAAAGCGCCTAGATGTAATTTCAACTATATAATTTTTTTTATTTTTTATTATAAAAAAGAGTTTATTTCAGGTTTTATTTTTATTCCATATAAAAATTTTAAAAAAGCTTTCAAAGAAAAACTAGAATATTTATAAAATTTTGACATGAATTATTCTATAACTTTTAAAATTCTAAAATTTTTTCAATAAAACACTTAAAATATTTTTTAAATTAATGAGTGAATTATTATACAGCCAATAAAATTATTAAGTTTTTCAATAAAATGCTAAAACATTCATAAAATATTGAAATGAATTACTTTATAGTTTTTTTTTATTTTTTATAAATTTTAATGAAAAATTAAAAATATTCTTAGCACATTAGACTATTCTTGTAACAACCCGGGTAAAAATTTGGATTTTTACCGGGACTGTTAAAGTCGTTATACAGTGATTTACCGAATGAATTAATCTTGGGTAATTAAATCAAGGTAAATCGGGAGTCGTTTTTCGAAACCGAGGTTTTTCCCGCGCTCGAAATTTTTCTGTGGATTTTTTGGACCACAGTTGGTATTTTTCTGGTCCCGGAATCCTCAGAAAAATCACACCAGAAATAACTAAGGGGGTATGTAGTTATTTTCTGGTCCGGACAGAACCCGCCTCACATGCTGCACAGTGTTGAGTCTGCAGCCGCCATTCACTGTGACGCCTGTGAGCTGCTTTTTCCTGTACAAGCAGTGCATAGCCCGTGCTTTACCAGTGATTCACTTCCTCCTGCCTACAACCCACAACCGCCATTTCTTCCTTGCTTCACCTATAAAAATCATCTTCTGCAAATCACCTACTGCAAACCTATACCAGAGGGGAAAAAAAAAGAAAAAAAAAACAACAAACACCCACCCACCGGCTGCCACG